>LGSM01000188.1:0-55202 GCA_001314345.1 Phytophthora multivora | reverse complement strand
AGTGTCAGTTGTATGCCAGCCTATTGATACTTTGCTAAATCTAGATCAGCGTCACAAGCCCCCATTTCGCCTCTGTGATTGGAGGAACATATCTAAATAGCGAGTCATAACTCGTTCTAGAAGCCGAGATATCTCTTGGAACGTGAGTGTCCCAAACCTTTTGTCGCGCAGTGTAAAGTGTAGATGTCGAGAAAGGTAGGAAAATCGGTCGCGCGTCATGTCGGGGTTGAAACAACCACGAGAGATGGCTTCTTCATCCGTTGTCCGTCAATGGTGCTCAAACTTCTCCTTTTTGACGCAATGGTGCTCCCGACCAGCATACCAATAAAGACACAGAGGTCTCTACCGGAAATTACCTGTGTAGATTGTAGCAATTCATTTATCTGCTCTTGCGTCTGGGCTTGAAATTCCGGGTCTCCCTCTTTGCATACTTGCTGTTTGGCGCGCTCCGTTGCCACTCGTTCGTCTAACTTTTCCTCGAAGTAATCATCACACGCACCAGCGATATCTTCCAACATGTGTGGCTGAGCAAAGAGAGCAATACGCCCCAGAAGGAATCAAAGCGGCCACAAGCGCATCAACGGTTGGTCCATGGTTTCCGTCATAGATATTAGGATAGTCCTGCTTCATCCAGTCGTCAGGTCGGGCGTCGTTCGGGTCGTGCATGTACGGGTACGGGTCCATACTTGTTGGTTGACTCCACCCGTCAAGCTTCCCGTCGCTCAGGACGTTGGTGTGTACATTACCACATGCAATCTCAGTCACACCACCAACAGCATTTAGCAAGTATGGTTCAAATGAAAATCAGGTGCCGCAGCACCATCCTCCGCCGGAGATTTGATTTTTTTTTTTTACCAATTTCTTCACCGAACACTGACTGAGCTTCGTTCTCGACGTCTAAATCCTGCACTGCGTAGTCTCCGGCATCCTCCCCACGTTGCATAATATTTGGATCCGCTGTATCATACAAGATAAGCTCAATAAGGTGTATCCATATCGTGTACGTTGCATATATGTACACGATAACCCACCAACTGGGCCTGGGGTATCTCTTATTTCGGCCCTCTCTTTCGCTTCTTCGTCTTCCGTGTCGGCGTGTTTACTCACTGATGGTTCAAACTCACGTTCAGACGAGTTGCACACCACAACGCCTAAACGAAGGCTCCGCTAAACTGACGGCGCTCCTGAATATCAGTGTCAATATACAAAAAAACAGTATCAAATTTAAAAGCAACCAAACGGCTTATCACCTTACTTATAGCGAGTACTGCTTCTGGATTCACCGTTGGCAAAGCAGGCTTGGCGTGAGACCTCCGTCCGAGCCTAGGTGGGACGACGTAGGAATCAAGGCTGCTTCATGCACGTTTACATTAGCGCGATTGGCTGTATGATACAAGCTAGCAAAATTTACCGTTTGATGGACGACCGTTGGCTCTCTGAGCAAGTGGTCGTGAACCGTTCTCTTCGTTAGACGCGTCATCCTTTTGGTCATCGATGAGGGGAAAAGTAGGGATGAGTGTCACGCCAGTAGGTGCCAACCTAAAAGTGCATGTATCATACACGATAGCATGAGATAGTTAATGTGTCCGATACACCATAAGCGCCGTTACCTTCCGAGTCTTGGGTACTAGCCTCTCCCGAGGCACCAACTCTGTCTCCCTCGCTCTCTTCTTCATTATGTTCATCATATGTAGCGTTTTCGGTAAGGATGACCTTTATGTCCTGGTCAGCAATCGATTTCGCGTATCCTCGTGTTACTTGGCCCTCGTCTTCTCCATCTCCACTACGAGCACACCAACTTAGGTCACTAGATACAGACACAAAGAAAAGTACAATCGCAGACATATATTCTTACAGCGACCACAGCGGTCCCAATACATCATGAGGGCGGCCACCACAAAACCCCTCGTTTTCCACGTCCTTATTTCTTTTGCCGGGCTTGATGTAGGTATGATCGACTGATAGACCAGCTGGCCTATTTGAAACCCAGCCAGCCTTCGTCAGCTCCTTCCAGCGCGAACGGAAAGGCAATTGGTGCATCTGCTATTGCCAGTTGCGTTGGAGGTGAGTCGGATCTTGGCGTAAACAGAGGTTGTGTGGCGCCGGGGAAGTTCTCTAAACTGAGCTTGAAATGGATGGCGCGGAAAAACACCTGAAATCCATAATAATGGCAAAGTCACGTACTGCGCGAAGAAGCTCTAAAAATTTGTACTGAAGTAAATAAAATTGTATTAACGTTTAGGCAAACGAAAAGCGGCTAAAGTTGCTTTTGCTGGTCGCGCGCATCCTCTATCTCGCAGAGGCGCCATGTTTCGGGCAGAGCGGTTCCGAAGGCGTAAAGTACTATAAAAAATCGAGCGTGAGCGATTCCATATAGCGCCGATTGTGTTAACGTATCGCCATAGCAGTTGCTGCAGTCCATGATAACGACGAGTCGCCTGTCAGCGTTACGAGCGACAATACTACCAAGACAACAACGAGACTAACCTTGAAAGAGGGAAGCGCAACCTCGAAACGCCGACCGGTTATGCCGCAGAAAAAATCCAATAAAAAGCCACGAACAGGTTAGAGGAGTGCATATTCAAGAAGCTGTAGCTATTAGTGCAGCAGATACTCCTTTGCACGTTTCGGTTCCCTTTTGTTTTAATAACAAGTATTTTGTCTCAAACGAGGTCGCGCTGGTAGGGCTACGCCTCGCCCAGACACTATTAGTTTATACGGAGACCATATTTACCTTCAAGAAACATCCTAAACTAGTTCGTATTCATATATTCGTACTTAAGATTCGGGGGGGGGGGGACACAAGTAACATTCGTTTAAGTTTAATCTATCACAGGTATAATATTCTGAGTATATTCTGCATACACGGTAACTTTGAATTCGTATAATACATCTTTAAAATATTGTATTCATAACTCTAAGTTATGGAAGATTTTAGAACCCGGAAAATGGGACCCCATTTCGGATCCTGCCTTAGCTCTGAAAATAAATTTCAGAGAATTTGTCAGTCACCTCTAGCACTATAATTTTCAAAAATACAAACTTCAAGTAGTTTTAGCCCGGTTCTACAAACTGATCAGGAAGAAGTAACCATGATATAGATTTCTTTATCTGTTTATGATACAAAAAAAAATAATAATAATAATAGGTTCACCTACCCTTTTTTTACTTCAAATTTGTTAACGTGTCAAATACAAGATAATCAGTTTTTTGTAATCGTGTCTAATACAGTTTGGGGTGGTTAAAAAAAAAGGTCACTCTGCCAATTTAAAGAGTTAACCCACTGACTATTCAGTGTGGTCCAGTGTGTCCATTTTTATACTGCCCGATTACGATAGCCAATCCGGTGTTGAATTCGACGTTCGTCAACATACGCGATAGTCTCCGCTCACCGCACATTTGACACACTGCGTTGCTCTTCACTTGCCATGGCCCACACTGCAACTAACACCCTCGAGACCAACATGGACGTCCGTCAAGTGCCAGTCGTCGACATCGAAGCGCTCATGGCCTTCACCTCGGAGTCTGAGGTGGACGCCGCCTTGCGCTTTGCCAAAGACGGAGCTTTGCACAAAACCATCGAGGAGGTCCGAGCCGCAGCCAGCGAGTGGGGCTTCTTCTACGTCGCCAACCACGGCCTTCCCGAGCAGGAGGTGGACGCGTTCCAAGCCGCAATGCGGTCGTTCTTCAATCTCCCGAAGGACGTGAAGAGCACAATTCGCCGTAGTGCTACGAACTCCCGAGGATACTTCGACGACGAGTTGACCAAGAACAAAACGGATTGGAAGGAATGTCTCGACTTTGCTGGGGTCAATGAGGACGGGCCTGCTACTAACCCGCACGAACGTCTAGGAGACGACCGGAACTTGTGGCTCGAAGACCAGGAGCTGCCTGGATTCCACCAGAATATGGTCCAGTACTACAACAGGATGGAGTACATCTCACGTCGTCTGTTGAAGGTGTTCGCTGTTGCTTTAGAGGAGGAACCGACGTTCTTCGACCAGTTCTTCCACGGCGACAACTCGAGCTTCTTGAGACTCAACCACTACCCCATTGCTCCGGAACCAGAGAAAACGATGGGGGTGAACCGCCACACAGACGCCGGTGCTTTGACTGTACTGCTGCAGGACGATCAAGTGGCGTCGTTGCAAGCGTTCCACCGTGGTTCGCAGACCTGGACGTTGGTGCCGCCCCGTAAGGGAACGTTCACTATCAACATCGGAGACATGGTGCAGGTCTGGTCGAACGACAAATTCGTGGCCCCACTGCATCGCGTGCTGGCAAGTGGCGGAGCGGAGCGATTCTCAGCTCCGTTCTTCTACAATCCGTCCTACAAGGCGCAAGTGGAGCCGATTGTGGTGAAAGAGGGCGAGGTGGCCAATTACCGGCCGCTCAGTTGGCGTCAGTTCCGTCTTGCTCGCTTCCAGGGCGACTACGCTGACAGTGGCAAAGAAATTCAAATCGGAGACTTTAAGATCAACGGAACCATTGACGTTGCCAACTCGTAAATGAACAAGTTGAGGCAACTCGTGATCAAAATAAAAGTGGAAAACTGTCGTGTTAATTGTCATTTTCGTTTGTGATTTCGTTATCTTCGAGTCTTTCACTTAACGCTTCTGCGAATTGTTTCGCGATCTACGCGTTCGCGGCGTCAATTGGGCCATTGATCTTGAAGTCTCCGATCTGGTTCTCCTTGCCTAGATCGGCATAGTTTCCCTGAACCCGTCCGAGAAGGAACTGACGCCAACTGAATGGACGATAGTTCGGCACTTCGTTTTGCTTCACCACAATGGGTTCGACCTCCACATCGTACGACGGGAGATAAAAAAACGGAACGGAGAATCGACCAGCCTTGTCGCTTGCGAGAACGCGGTGCAGCGGAGCTTCAAAGCGGTCGTTGGACCAGACTTGCACCAGATCGCCAATGTTAATGGTGTAAGTTCCCTTACGAGGGGGGACATTGACCCATGTTTGTGACTCTCGATGAAGCACTTGCAACGACGCGACCTCGTCGTCCTGCAGTAGAATAGTCAGCGCACCAGAGTCCGTGTGGTGGTAGACACCCATGGTTTTCTCCGGTTCAGGAGAGATGGGGTAGTGATTTAACCTCAAGAGACTGGAGTTAACGCCCCGGAAGAACGGATCGAAGAACGCAGGTTCTTCACCCAGAGCAACAGCGAAGACTTTCAACAAACGGCGCGAGATGGACTCCATTTTGCTGTAGTACGTTTGCATTTCACTGCGGAACCCCGGCAGCGTTTCTTTGTCGAGCCATTGGTTCAGTTCTTCACCAAGCCGATCGTTCTTGTTGTTCGACGGGAAATCTTCATGGGGGCCGGCAAAATCAAAGCACTCTTTCCAGTCCGTCTTGTTCTTGGTCAGCTCTCCTTCCACGTATCCCCGTGGATTAGAGACTGAGCGTGAGATACTGCGCTTGACCTCAACTGGAAGGCGGAAAAACGATCGTGCAGTGTCCTGAAGAGCTTCGACTTCTTGCTGGGGGAGGCCGTGGTTGGTGATGTAGAAAAATCCCCATTCACTCGCAGCATTCCGCACGTTTTCAATGATTTCACGCACTTTTTCGTCTCGAGGGTCACGCAGCGCGGCATCCACTTCGACGTCGGAAGTTAAAGCCGTGAGAGCTCCAATGTCAACGACTGGCACTTGGCGGACGTCCATTTGAGCTCTGGCCTTGAGTTTCATGTAGTGAATTCAAGAATGACAAGTGGAAGTAAAAACCTTCGCGAGGACTGAGCCGTTGACGCTGTAGATATTGACAGAGCGATTGGAGGTTGAGGATTGCGTGGGTGACGAAGTGAATTCCCCCAGTACAGTACATGTAGAATGCGATATCTTCCACTTCAAGGTGACCAGCCAATGACAACGGAGAATAAATCTTCGTCAAGCTAAAAAAGTTCCAAGCTGCAATGCGCTCCTTCTTCCGTCTACCGAAGGAAATCAAACGCACCATCCGACGCAGTGCCACGAACAACCGTGGCTACGTACGTTGAGGGCGAACTTACCAAGAACAAAGCGGACTGGAAGGAGTGTTTTGACTTTGCCGGAGCCGGCCAGTTACCGACAACGTTGACAGACTGGGAGAAGATCGAAACCAGTGGCTTGGTGAGGAGACGTTACCTGGATTCCGCCGTGAAATGCGGTCGTACTACAACAAAATGGAGTTGGTTGCTCGACGTCTACTCAAGGTGTTTGCGGTGGCGTTGGGCGAAGAACCGGCGTTCTTCGACCCGTTCTTCCGCACGAACGCCTCCAGCACCTTGAGGTTGAACCATTACTCAGTAGCCCCTAAGCCGGAGAAAGCAATGGGCGTACGGACTCTGGCGCGTTGACTATTCTACTGCAGGACGACGAGGTCGCGTCGCTGCAAGTGCTTCATCGAGAATCGCAGACGTGGGTGGACGTGCCACCGCGTTAGGGGACGTACACGGCGACATGATTCAAGTGTGGTCCAACGATCAGTTCATTGCGCCATTGCATCGCGTGCTGGCGAGCGACAAGGCTGGTCGATTCTCCGCCTCGTTCTTCTACAGCCCGTCGCACAACGTCCAGGTCGAACCGATCGTGGTGAAGCCCGGAGACGTGTCGAACTACCGTCCCATCAGCTACCGCCAGTTTCACTTGGCTCGATTCAAAGGGAACCAAGCCGACTACAGCAAGGAGAACCAGGTCGGAGACTACCAGATCCACGGAGTGATCGATGTTGCCAACTCGTAGGCCCAAAGAATAGCAGATCGTGAGTTTGAGAAGAGTTAAACAGCTGCGAAATATCCCAGACACGGATGTATACATGTACAATTCGATAACGTAAGCTTTACAAACTTCGGTCGAGTGTATCTTGACGGACCAATCGCTCTTCCCATTACGACAGCGTCAGGAACTTACGCTAGTCGTGCGTTTTTGCATGCAAAGGCTCTCGGTGAAGTCTAAATCTTAAAGTTCATTCTGCAATTCGCCAACGCAAGCTCAAGATGGACGTCCGCCAAGTCCCCGTTATCGACATCGGCGCCCTAATGACGTTCTCCGATGCTGAAGTCGACGCTGCTCTACGTGAGGCCAAGAACGAAGCTCTGACTCAAATCGTCGACAATGTGCGCAAAGCTGCCAGTGAGTGGGGGTTCTTCTACATCGCCAACCACGGACTTCCCCAGCAAGAAATCGACGAGTTCAAACAAGCCGAGCGCTCCTTCTTCCGTCTGCCATTGGAGACCAAGCGCACCATTCTCCGTACGGCCAGCAACAACCGCGGATACGTCGTGGACGAACTCACCAAGAACAAAACGGACTGGAAGGAATGCTTCGACTTCGCTGGGGCCCATGAAGACGGACCTCCAACCGACAAGATCGAACGTCTCGGTGAAGACCGAAACCAGTGGCTCCCAGAGGAGAAGCTGCCTGGATTCCGCCACGAAATGCAGACGTACTACAAGAAGATGGAGTACGTCGCTCGTCGCCTTCTGAAGGCGTTCGCAGTGGCGTTGGGCGAAGAACCTGCGTTCTTCGACCAATTCTACCAAGGAAACCACTCGAGTCTACTTCGACTCAACCACTACCCGGTCGCACCGGAACCGGAGAAGACCATGGGCGTGTACCACCACACGGACTTTGGAGCGCTCACCATTTTGCTGCAAGATGACGACGTGGCTTCGCTCCAGGTGCTGCATCGCGACTCGCAGACGTGGGTCGATGTGCCGCCTCGAAAGGGAACGTACACGATCAACATTGGCGACATGGTGCAAGTGTGGTCGAACGACAAGTTCGTAGCTCCCTTGCACCGTGTAGTCGCTAGTGACAAGGCTGGTCGCTTCTCAGCTCCGTTCTTCTACAATCCGTCCAACCACGTGACTGTGGAGCCCATTGTGGCGAAGGAAGGACAAGTGGCCAATTACCGTCCGTTCAATTGGCGTCAATTCCAGTTGGCACGCTACCAGGGCAACTACGCCGACGTGGGCAAGGAAAACCAAATCGGAGACTTCAAGATCAGCGGTCCCATTGACGTCGCGAACGCATAGCTCTGGCTGAAGGGTTCTCACACTCAAATACATTTTCGTTCGTGTTTTGCCCTTGTCTTTCTTCCTACCAACGGTGCATTTCATGTGCTCTTTCTTTTTCTCGTCGAAGTTTCTTCGGTTCTGTTCTCGCTAGCGCCTAATTCTCGATTTGTTTCTCATCATTTTTCCAGCATATCACGCTGAGCGTGGTGGTGTCGACATAGAGGGCCTGGCTCGGCTCCTTTTTCTTCGATCTTCACAGGGTCGTCCTTCGTCTACCAGGCACCACCCGACGAACGCGATCTCCGACGCTCCATGACCGGAAACTTGAGTTCCGGTGCCATCTCCGGTGGATCACCACCGGTACGACGGAAGCCAAAGCCCCGCGTGCCATCCGGCCCAATAGCCTGGCGGTACATCTGGTTACTGCCGTTCATTCCCATTCCAGGAGGGGGTGCCAACACGTTACCCCCAAGGCTGTTGTTGTGTACAGGAGACTGCGCCATCCGCGGCGACGACAGGTTCAGCTTCGGGCGCGTACCCGACGATGACGAACGGGCACGGAAAGCCGCCGGCTGGGGCGGAGCACCCACCGTCGCTGCACGGCTACGCGATTCCCATCGACTCGGCGAAGGTGAGAAGTAGTCCTTCTGCCCATTTCCACTCGATGAGCCTCCACTCATTGCCGTCATACCACCGGCGTTGTTGGCATCACCCGTCAGACTGGCCGGCGGGCGGAACTCCAGCTTAACCTTGCTGGCATACTTACGGCCGCTCTTCTTGTTCTTACCCACTGTGAACGACACGTAGTCCCCCTGTCTGATGTCCACGTTGCCATCTTCATCCGGAATAAGGCGGAACGAGATACAGGCTGAATCCTGTCGCGTGGGCGTGATGAGTCCGCCTGCACCACGGATCGAGTACACTGTGCCAGTGTTCACCTTGCCTTCACGGAGATCATCCAGGCCTTCTCCGACTGATTCCACATGCACAGGGCGCGTAAGAGCCGAAGCCGACTTGGCCCGACGACGGTCACCGCCCAGTTCCACGGGGAACATCTTCTGCTTCAGCTTGTCGCAGTTCGTGCCGTCAAAGAGCACCACCTGCATGCCCGTGCGCCAGTTGTACTGGTCCGACAGCGTCAACACGGCGTGCTTGGTCATCTCGTCGTCCACAAACTCGATGATCGCGTACGTCTCGCCCGCCGCGATGGGGGGCTTCAGCACAGCGTTCCGGCCTGTGGTCGTGTTCTTCTTGAGCAGACGGAGGTACGAGATCTCGCCACATCCCTGGAAAGTTTCACGCAGCGACGCGACCGACGCGTCCTCTGGTAAATTGTACGCGATGGCCGTGCGGGCCAATTTGCCATGGTACGTCTGGTTGGGCGCCAGTGGCTCTTTACGACACACCATACTCTCATCCTCGTTAAGCAGCAACTTCGTGGACAATTCCAGCGCCTTTTTGATCTGCTCCATGTCCGTCGTGAGCTTTTTCACCCGGCCAAAGGAGGCCAGCAGATCCAGCTTGACGTATCCGTCCATGTTCATGTTCTTCAGCAAGAAGAGGTCTCCCAGCAGGTTCTCGTCGCAGAAGTAGTACTCCAATTGGTCGCAGATCGTCCTGAGGAACGTGGCCGGCAGCGGGGCGCCTGCAAGTTCGTCGTCCACGCTACCAGCTTCGGTATTCTCTTCATTTGACAATTGCAGCGACTGTACAGCTTGGCCAATAGCTCCCACAGCTACATCATCGATCGGAGGTGGCGGCACCATAATGTTAAGCACTGGAGGCGGCGGACCCTGAGGAAGCGGAGGCTGATGAGCTCTCAGGTTCTGATTCTGCATCTGCATCTGATGATGACGCTGTGTGGCTGCCGCTGCAGCCGCGGCCGATACCGACGTGTCATCCGAGAAAGAATTCCAGGCTGAACCCAGAGCCGACGGCTGGATCGGGGCCGAAAACGAGCGATTCCGGCTGGACGCGTAGTACTGAGAAGCCAATTGGGCCATGACGTCCATCTCGTCCGAGCGGTCGCCACTGCGGCGTCCATTGTTGCGGCTGTACGGGGGCGAACCGGCCGACGCCAAGAAGCCGTCGGCCGCGAAGGACGGCAGCGGCGGAGGCGGCGGGGGATTCCCGTTGTGACTTGAGTCCTGGTTGGCCATGGCTAAAGTCTGGAGGGTTTAAGTCCTAGAAGGGAATTGCGAGACTGAGCTGTGGATAAAATACCACCACAAGTGATAAAGATATCAGTGCTGTGCGTCTTATCACTTCACTTTGGAGACAAGTCCGCACCTGTCTCTTTTTGCAGTGTTTGGGCCTAAGTGGAGAGGATAAGACTGGGGTGAAAATAGAGAACGATTGATTGCGGTTAGCAACACTGTTGGGTATCTCGGAAGATATGGATTGAAAGACAATCCGATCTGTCAGACAGTGGCAACAACAAACAAAACACACAGCGCACCTTCTCGAACTTTGGCAACTCGGAGGCAAAAGAGCAACAGAACGACGCACGTTGACTTTTTGTCTTCTGGGTGGACGGCTGCGGTTAGGCAAAAAGGTTTCCTTTTGTCACTCCGCTTTCTTTCGTGAGACTCCCTCTCGCTCTAGACGAGGGAAGGTTCCTTTTCTCTTGTGGTAACGTGCGAGTTGGCGGCGGACGGTTGGGGCCCAACGCGTGGCGAGTCTCTTTGCGAAGAGGGGGCTGGGCTGCTCTGGTGACGAGAGGCTGTTCTTGCTCGCTCGGTAGCAATGCGCGGTGGTCCGACACTTGACGCTGCTCGAGTGTGTTGATCTGTCTCCCCCTTCCCCGCGATCTCCCAAGAAGCGGCCGCCGCTCGAGCAACTCGCGCGCAACTTCAACTAACATTTACGTTGCAGCAGCACCCATTACGTTGCGCTGTTGAGAAAAACCTCGAAATAGGTTTTTTCTCGAACTGCAGTGGGGAAAACACGTGTTGAAGCTGGAATAAGCAGAAGCCAAGACTGTAGAGTTGGGCGTTCTTTGGCTAGACTACCAGTGCGTGGAGATGCATTATTTTAGCGGAAGTGTACAACGGTGGCCATCTTGATGACAAAAATCGACGCAGAGTTCTGACTCAACACCAAATAAATCATGGTCAGTCACTGACTCAGTGGGATTGTGCCAAAGTGGGAGTGTTATGGCACATTTTTGCAAATTGCCACTGGCAATGCGGCCACTAATTCTCGGCTATCGATTTTCCCACTGAATCTCTTGTTCTTCATGGATGGCATAGCCAATGTTGCTGATGAAGACTGCTCACATGTAATAAGGGTTGACCAATCCATCTTCGACTGCGGATGGTCCGCCCTACAGGGTCTGCAAAATGGCTTCACGTTGCTGATTTTAGAAACTGCTGCCATTGCAGAAATTCAGTTTACAGTAGATTGATCGACGACTTCACGTGGGTAAAGCGCACAATAGTTTTACTGTATTGGGCTTGCATGTTCAGGAGAGAGGTGGTAACTTCGTACTTCCTGTCGTGTTCATTTTCCCGGTGCGAGTTTGGCCCGAGGTGATATCGTTGGATCCGGGACCTCCTGTGTTTTGATTATTGCTGCTAGCGCTATTGTTGTTCCCAGATTTCGATGCATTCTGCACAGCAAACAAAGCCGATGTCTAACGTTAGACTGGTACAATGCAAGTGGACAGCAAGCATACTTGTTGACATACCTGATCCTTATAGTTGGAGACGATGTAATCAAGATCTACAATTCGTGACGCGATAACCTTCAATAAGCTCTGGACGTACTGGGCAACGTCCATGTCCTGCTCTCGCAGCACGGGAAGTTTTTCGCCAAGATTCAGTCGACTATACAAATTAGTCACTGTGAGGACGATCTGCCCAGATTCGCGACTTCGATCATTTGCCACTCGGTCGTTGCGCTGCCTGTCCAGATCCAACCGCAAGGCTTCGGAACGCAACGTTTCGAGCTGTTGCTGCTGTCCGTGAATACTGCTATTTTGTACGAGCACAATGTTCTGCATCTCCACTTTAAGTGCTCGAATGCGCTGGCGAAGCTGGTCGGTTTCAACCTCAGCAGCTCGTACCTGAGCCTTTAGATCGTTATTGGTATCCACAAGTGTTGCATGTCGATTGAGAATATCACCAATCTCTTCATATTCTCCATCGGAAGCTTCCACTGCCGCCTCGAGATATTGACGATATTTTAACAATTGATCCCGCTTGCGTTCCAGAGCTTCGCGCTCACTTCCGTCCTTCTCGAGCTGCAGCGCAAGCTGCTTTTTACGAGCCTCGTTAATTTCTCCTATTCGGTGCTCGCTTTTCGTTTTGAGCTCCGCTCGTGTTCGCTTCGAGTCGTTTTCCTTGATGAATTTCTCGAATCGAGTCACCTGCTCCTTCATTTCAGCCTGTTTGCGCTCCAGCTCGCGCTGTCGAGCGTCACACGCTTCCATACGCTGTGCATATTCCTCTTTCATGAAGTCCAGCGCATCGTCAATCTCTCGCATCTCTTTCCTCTTTTTGAGCAGCAGCGTGGACTGTGACATCTGCGAGATGCCCGACACCACGGGCTCCATGTCATTGATCTCGCGCAACGGGAACTTGCCACTGATCAGCAATTGCTTTGTTAGTGAGTGATTAATGTAGTGGAAGAGCACATAGGGGGCTTACTTTGCAATTCGAGCTTCCGTCAAGAAGACACCTGACACATCATCCAGCGTGCTGCCGGCTCCAGGATTCGTATCCTCCATAGTTGTCGGCTAAAGTAGCTTTTAAAAGCTGATGCACCAATACCCTCAGTGGTGGCGTAGTGCTATGTCGTACAGAAAGGTTTTGGAGCCTTAATCGCCTCAGCTTCGTTCTCGACGATGGTGGTGAGAAACGGGGACGATACAGCAGGCAGTTGGGCCAATTATAAATACACCAAGTGTCAGCACGTGAGTGTCAGCGTAATAATTGATGAGTAGTTCATTTTCGTATTGAAAGGAAGCTGTAGAAATACGGTACATGCATATAGAACTTCATCTTCTTTGCATGTGGAAGTCAAAGATTTATATCATCTGCTTCAAACCGTCTGCTTATTCGTCAAAACTCCGTTTTACTTCTTAACAATTGGCTGAAAATCTCAGTGGCTCACGCCCAACCAAAAGCCCTGCCATTTTAGCACACAGCCATTGCATCGGCTACTGCGCAACCTCTCGACCTTAATGGAGCTGGACCAGGCCACCTCGCTCTGGCGCGGCCGCGCTGCTGACGCTGCGTTGCTGGGCGTCTCTTCAGCCACCGCCAAGGACGGCAACCGCCTGGTTCTGCTGACCTCCGCCGAGGACGTGCGCGAGATCAACGCGTCCACTCGCAAATGTATCAATCACTGGACCTTCCGCTCTGGCAGCGTCCACGCTCTGCGCGTGCCTGCGTCGCGCCACCCGCACTCTCGCGTGTTCTATGGCGTGTGCGGAGCTCCTGGCGTGAACGCAAGCAAGTTGGCGCGTCAGGCCAGACGCCAGGAAGCCAACAAGACCACCGCTCTACCGGCCAATGAAGGACTTGCTGCTTGGCGCGACACGGACTTGGACGTCGCTACGTGGAGCAGAGCGCCGTTGCAATCGAACTCCAAGGCCTTTGCACTGTTGGTGCACTCCAAGCTGAAGGAAGAGATCCTTGTGGTGTTCCAGGACGGATCGTTCGCCATTTACGACGAGGATCTGGCTCGTGTACTGCACAGTGACGACGCTAAGGACGCCGCTAACGTTGAAGAAGAAGATGATGACGAGGAGGATCAGGAAGAGTCCGTGGTCTGGGCAAATCTGGAGACGGACAGCCGCAGCACAGTGAAGGGTGAACTGTTCTTGTCGATTATGATGCAGAAAGTGAACCAGAAGGGTGAAAAGCAGTTCGAGCTTGTGGTGTATCAAGTTGCGATCCCGAACATGTCCAGACGCCGCGGAGGTATTCTGAGTGTGGTGCTGCTAGCGCGTCGTCATGTGAGTCTGCCGAACAACGAGTTGTTGTCGGCCTGCGCGTACCATGCAGAGACGTTTTCGTACTCGGTCGTTGGCTGCTCAGGTAGCTGGCAGACGCTGCGCTTTTCTCGTGATGCACTAAGCAACGCTTTGACTCTGGTGGCTTCGCAACAAATGCCCAATCTTGCCTCGGCAGAGGCGGATTCAACCATTCCTGTACACAAGAAGCGTAAACTGCAGGCGGCCAACTCAGCTTCGAGTGGCTACTTGGTCAGCGGCGTTGGCAACTACACCTACCTGATCAGTCTTCCTCTAGACAATACAATGAAGTTTACGGGATGGGATTCCAAGTTCGCTGTGCCGGTGTCGAGCACGAAGATTAACTTGGACACGGACAAGGACAGCGAGGGCGAAGTTGTGGTCGGGCGTAGCTCCAAGGATGGCATCGGCAAGCCCGTTCAGCTTGTGAGTGCTGGCACGGGTGACGCAGTGCTCGCTGCTTATGAGCGCGGCGCCTTTATCATTCCCGTGAAAAACAAAAACTCGACGCTGGCCAGTGTCCTGGGAGCTACTACTTTGTCATCGGTCGAGAATTCGAGCGCCCCTGCGTTGCCTGATAGCACTACGCGCTGGGAACATGTAACGGCAACGAACAGCATCAATAACGATACGCTGGATGCCGAGACGTGGAAGTCGAACATGTGCAGTGACGATGACCGTGAGCGTCAACTGATCGCAGATCTGTCGGACCCTCTGGCTACTTCGAGTGCCGAATTGTTCACGAGCCGTCTGGAAGATGCACTGCAGAAACATAAAAACAAGCGGAAGGTGAACATGGAAAACGGAGAAGTGATTTCCTACCGACTGCTCCAGGCCGTGACTCGTCGTTGCCTGACCTCGACGGACCTTTGCCTGTGGGGTCCTCTTGAGATGATGCTGCGCACACGGCGGTTGTCGGCCCGCGCTGAGCCGACGCTGTTGCCCACTCTGATGAAGCACAATCAGTTTGCGCTGCTCGAGTTGGCCATCCTGGACCTGATTGATATCGACGAGCGCTCGATTGTGCGCCTGTTGAAGTATTTTATCCGCAAGAGCAGTACTTCAGCTTTGACGGACTTCGTGGCGAAGCAGGTGGAGATCGATACCAAGCAGAAGGCGAGGATTAAGGCTGAGGAGGCCTGCCAGCGATACGCCTTTGCACTGCTGCGCCTGCCTACCAACAGTGTGTTCCTGCACCGCGCTGTCCGCGAGCTAGAGCTCGAGGAGGTGCTGCTGATGCTGGGCATGTGCAAGTGGATGCAGCTGATTGACATGACCGCTACAAAATACAAACCCGAGCGTCAAAGGAAGGGCAAAGGCAAGGCAACAAACAAGAGAGCCCTACGTCAACGGGTGAGGAAAGAGGACATGCGCTTCACTCCATTGCCGTCGCCTTCGAGCTGCTGTGCGTGGATCTGCGCGCTGCTGGACGCGCACTTGTCGGCTCTTGTGCAGCGCGCCTCCCAGGATCCTGAGGTCTCCCGCATCCTTCACCAGTTGGACGAGCTCGTGCAGATGCAGCTCAGCGCGTGTGCGCAATACGAGAAGGTACACGGCGTGCTGAGGAACTTTTTGTCTGGTGTGCAGCTGCCGTGCGCTACGGGACTTCCCGACTACAGCATCGAGGAGCTGCGCCTGTAATCCAGTTCACGTAGGGAATTCCCCCTCACAAAATAGACACGTTCATTGCCTTGATACTCGAAAGTCGTTGGTTGTCTCCTAAACTTGACCATGCTGTTCAAGTGTACGTTGTCTTTCATTGCTACGGGTAACTTTTTAAGCGAGTTGCATTAGGATGGCTTGATACTTTCCTCCTAATGGTCTCGAAATTGGTTGACTTGACCCACCACTTACCGTCGGCGCTTCCGGTTCTCATACTTCTGGTCGAACTTCCGTCGCAGGTTGTGGGGCAGGTTGTCGGCGGGCTCCCACGTGAGGTCATCGTAGCCGACCCATTTGACCTTGTACTGATACGTCTTCAGCCTCGTATTGGGGTCTCGTTTACTGCGGCGATCAACAATTTCTTGCACCGTGTAGACATCTTCCCGTACGGGCTGGCCGTCGAACTCATCGATGAGATCCTTCGAGATGTTGCTCGCCGGCTCCCACGACGTCTCGTCGTATCCTTCCCACTTGACTTCGTACATATCCTCTTCGCCGTACGTCTCGGCAGCCCTCTTGCTGATGATCTTCTCCACTTCGTACACGTCGGGGTCGTCCGTGTCGAACATTTCGTTGGGTTCGTCATCCTCGTCGGACGACAGCACCACATCCTTGGGTGGTAGGTTACCCGACGTCTTCTGCTTCTTCTTCTTAGACCTGGAGTCACTATCCGACTCACTAGAGGAAGAGGACTCAGACGAAGACGAACCGCTGGTACTACTGGACTCCTCAATAGACAGCACGTCGTCGTCGCTGTCAAGCTGCACGTGGCGTTTGCGTCCACCCGCTCTGGTTTTCTTCTTGGCTGCCGGTTTCTTCTTAGTCTTCTGCTGTGCTTTCTCTTTCTTCTTGGCTTTAGCTGCTCTCTCCTTCTCCTTAGCTGCAGCTTTCTCCTTCTTCCTCTGTCTCTTTCTCCTTTTCTTCTCTTCACTCTCAGCTGCACTTTCACTTGTCAGCTGCGCGTGTTTCTCTTCCTGAAGCTGGCGCTCACGCTCCTTCCGCTCCCGCTTGTCCGTCTCCTTCAGCGAGTCCATACTAATCTCAGAAGTGAGCGGCTGGTCCTCCATTGGCTCGTACGCGCGCATCCAGTCGCGAATCAGCATCAATTTGCGCGAGTCCGGGTCCACGTGCTCCAGCAGCGGCACGGCGCGGATAGCGGCCAGCGAGAACTGGTCCTTCGCCGTGTTATAGAGACCCAGAGACTCCGGCAGGTCCGCGCACATGGTCACGAGCGCGCGGTCCATAAGGACGGAGGACTCGGCCAGCGACATTGCTCTTCCTCTTGGTTGAAATTGCGCACTGGAATGATTGTCACTAGTGTCTAACCTGCAACATTTGTGCAACTCATTGCTAATGTTGCGCTAAGAGACTCCTCTGATGTTGCAACTCGTTCCTCTTACAAACACTTAAATGGTGTCTTTAAAGTTGCAACTCCACGTTTTGTTTTTTTGAGGGGGATGCCTCCAAAACCGAAAAACACCCGGAAGATCCCAAGCCAAACAAGTCGCAGCTATCCAGAGCTGCCACTAAGCATCAACACAAAAGCAAGCAGCCCAACCACAGGCCAATCTTTTTATCTTAAAGCAGTTTTAGTACCTTTTTATCCCATTTAGCAACAATGGCGCAGCAGCAACAAGCCACGAACGACGAGGAGAACTGGAAGGCCTCCCTCAAGCGGCCGGAGAAGGACACGCGCGTGCAAACGGAAGACGTGACCAACGTCAAAGGCAACGAGTTCGAGGACTATTTCCTCAAGCGTGAGCTGCTCATGGGCATCTTCGAGAAGGGCTTCGAGCGCCCGTCCCCTATCCAAGAGGAGGCTGTGCCTATAATTCTGGCCGGCCGAAATGTCATGGCCAGAGCCAAGAACGGCACGGGCAAGACCGCCGCCTTCATCATCCCTTGCCTCGAGAAGACAGACACTAGCAAGAAGCATATTCAGGTGCTTATCCTCGTCCCCACGCGAGAATTGGCCCTGCAAACGTCAGCCATCGTCAAAGAGATCGGCAAACACATGGGCGTCGAGTGCATGGTGTCAACGGGCGGAACGAGTCTTAAGGACGACATTATGCGTCTCTATCAGACGGTGCATATTCTAGTGGGCACTCCCGGTCGAGTCATGGACTTGGCCAACAAGGGAGTGGCCGACCTCAGCCAGTGCTCCACAGTCATCATGGACGAGGCCGATAAGCTGCTATCTCCCGAGTTCCAGCCTCTTTTGGAGCAGCTACTGAACCACACGGCCAAGCAGCGCCAGATTTGCCTCTTTTCGGCCACTTTCCCAGTCACGGTCAAGGCGTTCAAGGACCGCTTTGTGGAGAACCCGTACGAGATCAACCTCATGGACGAGCTCACGCTGAAAGGTGTGTCGCAGTTCTACGCCTTCGTGGAGGAGCGCCAAAAAGTGCACTGCCTCAACACGCTCTTCTCCAAGCTCGATATTAACCAGTCCATCATCTTCTGCAACTCGGTGAACCGCGTTGAGCTGCTGGCCAAGAAGGTCACGGAACTTGGGTACTCGTGCTTCTACATCCACGCCAAGATGAACCAGGCGCACCGCAACCGCGTGTTCCACGAGTTCCGCAACGGTGCTACACGGCACCTGGTGTGCTCGGACCTGTTCACGCGCGGTATCGATATCCAGACGGTGAACGTCGTGATCAACTTTGACTTCCCCAAGAACTCCGAGACGTACCTGCATCGCATCGGTCGTTCCGGTCGGTACGGCCACCTTGGTCTGGCCATCAACATGATCACGTACGAGGACCGATTCAACCTGTACCGGATCGAGCAGGAGCTCGGAACGGAGATCCGACCCATTCCGCCGGTCATTGACCGCAACCTGTACTGTAAGTAAGTCTTCGTCGGTGTGAGTCTGTGTGACGTGGTGGTGAGAAGAAGTCATGGATGTGAAGAAAGACGAGTGGAGATGAAGGAGTGAAAACACAACGAAGGAAAGTGAACGTGAATTTGAAGGTGGAAGTCGAGAAGAAGCGAGGGTGGAAGGAAGCACGTGGAGGTGAGGAGTGAAGGAGGCTTCGAGGACAATTTGACCGTGCAGGAGGCGAAACTTCAAGAGCAAGAGCAAGAGCAAGCGCAAAAACGCAAGCGATCGACCCTTTGACTGCTGTGGGTTGTGGATGTCCACTCTTTGGGTGCGAACGGAGTGACGAAGAGTGAACGAGCAATGCGGTGGTGTAAGCCATCATGCGACGGTGTGCAAGGAAGAAAAAAGAGAGGTGAAAAAGGCGATGACAGGAAGTATCCAGGTTGGAGTCCAACAGCAGAAAATGGCAATCAACGGACAAGTTGATGGTCAGCTCCACGTGGTGCAAACAGCAACCTCCCAGACGTTGGAAATCAGCTTGTGCCGGCAACTGAGATCGTAGTTGTAGCAGAGATAGTAGCACGGTGACGTGGGCCAATCTGGTAATGCTGTCATAAAAGCTGAAGTTGAATGACCAGCACCTAGTAGGTGTGAATCACACTGTGATGGCAACACTCAATTGCGTCGGATCTGATCGGACGGCAGGTGCCGTGCGCGTTTCCGCTGTTATCCAGGTCGTCCTTCAAGCTTCAACGGCGACTGCGCCGCGGTGCCGTCGCCGTTGATGGCGGACCAGGCTAGCTGCCACTGCAGTCAAAGTGCGGAGACCGATGGCTGATGCTTGCTGAGCGCAGACATTTTACATGGATCCGCAGCAGGTTCGGACAGTCCGAGCGTTTTGATGCGAAAATTGCAGGCTCGGAGGCACGGCAAAGCCGCGAGAGTGCAGAGAGTTGTAGCGCCACGCCGTTGTCGCGAGCTAATGCCACGGGCCCACGGCGTTCGAGTCTCGAACGCCTCTCGAATCGAGAAGATCTGCGACGCTGAGCCGAGTATATATGAGGCCTTGGATCCCATTCGGCTCTTCCAAGCCCCCATCCCTGCAAAGCCTCGCTACTTTTTAGGCTGACGACGACTGCCGTTCCATTCCAGCCGTGCCGTCGCTCGCTTGCGTTGAGCTGGCAGTCACAGGGTGACAGCTACCTGGATAGCTCTTGTTGCTCACGGGTGCATTAGCGCGACCTGAACTGGCCAACTCAGCCGCGACCGGATTCTTGAACGCCCTAATGCTGCCAACAAGCCTGATGCGCTATGCAATTCCATGTCCTGGGGAAAAGTTCTCGGCTAATATTTTAAATACGCGGCCTGCTTCGGCCTACTTTACGATTCTAGTGCCTAAACTTCCTGTCATAAATACTTCTCGACTCACTTAAAACTCCACTTCCGCGAAGACGCGGCGGCGAGAAGCCACGGGCGCCACCAAGCCGAACTTGCCCACGGGTGGGATGGCCCACTCGCGCATGCCGCACAGCTTCTGAGTCTTAACGGCGCGTTCACTACTGCTGCGCGTAGGAAACAGACTGCTGCGCTGTTCCTCGCCGTCTTCCGGGCGCATCTCCTCGAAAGAGCGTTTGCGGCCGTCCTTAGTGCTGGGCGGCGTCGTCTTGACAGCCTTCTCGGTCTTGGTAGTGGCGGCGACCGGCTGCTGTAGGAAGTCGCGCACGATCGTAACGAGTTGGCGCCCGACCGTGCACGACTGCAGTAGACTGCGCTCAACGAACAGCGCAGACACTCGGGCCACGAGGAACTGCAGAAGCACGTTCAGTGTGCTCATCGTCTCCTTCTCCTGCGCGCGCAGGTCGTGGATAATCTGTCGGAACGCATAGTGGTCCACGACGCTGGCCAGCCACTTGGCCAGAAGGCTGGGCTTCTTGTCGTCCTTGGGCTTGCTCTGAGTGCTAGTGGGGCGCTTCACGTCCTGTGCGAGGGTTTCCAATGACCCCCACAGCGCGTCAAACTCGCCAATGGTCTTATACACGAAGTAGACGCTCGCAGGCGCCGCGGGGCGCACCTGCACCGCGAACTTCTCGTCCTTGCCGCCGATGCAGGACGTCACAGTCGCTGCTAGGCCGCGCATGTTCATCTGTAATCCTTTCGCGTGTGTGTGTGTGTGTGTGTGGCTGTATGTATCTGTCTGTGTGGGGCTTCACCTTCCCTGGAGCGGTCGAACTCGCGACACCTGGGCAAATCGCCTAATGACAGCGACGGCGGCGCTGTCGGAGCAGGCGCAGATAGAGAGAGCCGCGCGGTGCAGCGACGGGGCGTCCGAACCCTAACTCTCTGACCACTGCGTCGGACCGGCTCGCCGCCGTCTGTCAAGTCCAAGGCTGCAAATGCGGCGACAAATGATTTTTTTTAGCCGCCTGCTCCGCTCTGCGACGCTGGGCGGATCGGCCGGCGCTTCCCGGCGTTCGCTTTCACAGCAACTTCCAGACTCAGGGGTGAACGCTGCCACCGTTGGAGTCAATGACTGCAACTGCTCGAAAGTTGCAATTGCCACTTTGGTCATCGCGGCGTGCCCAATGACGCAGGCGGGATCTGGTCGGATCGAGGGGGCCTTGCTGGCTGGCAGTCCGCTGACTGCCCTCTGTTGCCCTCCACAGTGGTGACTTGGCTTCCAACCGCTGGTCAACCACAGCTGGACGTCGGGAAGCTCGAGTCGCGCAGCCCCCACAAACGAATGACGCTATGGCAACAGTCAGTGCAATAACCTACCTGCTGGTTGGGTTGCAGCATTGCGGCGTGCACGACCAGAAGAACACAGTCTCCACGGCCACGATGGCCAGCACGACATGAGCTTTAGCAGCCGGAGTGGGCTCCATTAGGAGCGCCGTGATCTATCAAGGCTGCGGTGGATTTTCATGAACGTTCATCATGCTGGACAAGACCGATATCAGGGCTCTCAATACAAACACCAAGTCACTTGGGCTCGGATTCGAGTGCCTCTGAGCCAAGCTTTCCATCACGCATAGCCGCGACGTGCGACCACTGTGGTGACAGATCGGGAACAGCTGTCCCACGCGTGAGACCCGTCTGTTCCATCGCTTGACTTGGACTGTGTATGCCGCAGTCACGCATGTCAACTCCAAGGGACGTGTGTAACGGGCTATCCAACTGCGTCAATTTGGCTCGAAGGCGGTGCAGTGCAAGTTGCCTTTTGCCGCGCCACATGGACCATGGTTGCCTCCCATCGTGGTGAAAAAAATAGCATCCATATGCTTGCCCCGCTAGCGGCGGCGTCCACGACTGCTGCGTTACTGCTGGGGCCGGGGCTCGACCATACCAGCAATGCGCCAGTCGAGGGCCTCGAGGCTCGAGCTGATGTTCAGGCTGAACTTCAGCGGCGCTAGGGCATCCCACCGCCGCGGATGGCTCCGACGCCGCTCGCCTCGTTTCTCGCAGATTCTGCTCCCGTTTCTGCTGCCAGCGACACCATGTCGAGCCGAACTTCTGCTCGGCAAGCCCGCGCGTCGTTTCATTGTGTGAGCGGCGACACATCCGCGAGATCGAGCGGCAAAGGAGACTGCGAGCAGAGACCGACTCTGAAAGGCAGATCGGATGACGAGGAGGCACCTTCACGCCCCCGTGTCACGGCCGATCTCGGAAGTCAAGCATTGGCCCGCGGTCCGCATTGGAACGGCCGCGATTTCACTTGCTGCCAGTATGCAGAGCTAAAAATTTGTAAAACGGTCTTGTCCCTACAGACGATCGCGTTGATGGCGAGGCCCAGCTCTACGCGAGCACGCTTCAACGCTTCAAGCCTTCGCCATGGCCGTTTCTCAGCGTGCTGGCGACGGGTGCCTTCATCCATGCGCGCAGAATGGCTTTGGTTTTCGGTTCATGCACTTTTGCTGTCGTTTTTGAATCCAAATGATTGATTCTGCAAACCCTCCGCTAGCAATCTGCATCGCCGGCAATTCACCGCTGCAATGGAGAACGTTCGATCGACAATTGAAGCCTCCAGCACTGCTGGCAGCAGGTTCAAAACATGTGCCAACACGAGTGATTTATCGGAGCTCCAAGTGAGCATGACTGCCTCTTCTTGCGGAGATTGCTTAGGGCTCAGCCCGCACATTGCCGGTCGTAAGCCAAGCTCGACGAGCCACTCTGGACTGAAGTTGAAAAGTGGCCGGACGCTTGATAGTCGCTACGGTGGACGCGTCCAGTCTGCATCCTTTGTTGACAGCAGCTATGTAGGTGAGCTTGCCACCCTTTAGGCGTCGGGGAGCGCCGGCATTACTGCACATGGGCGACGTTCCAAACAATCGAAACAACGAGGTAACGCCAGTTTGCACCGCCGTTGAGGTCGAAATCATGCCAGAACTGGACGCCATTCGCGCGCTGATGTATCACCAACGACTAGCTCAAGCCATCGCCGATCGCTTAGTCATGCACTTGGCCTCCTTCCTCTGCTTCCACCGGAACCACCGCACCCTACGAGACGGAGAGACTAGCAGTACTGCGGGCGTCGCACAGACCGAGTCTCAGCGATGCTCGCGGCCACGCTGCCCAAAGTTTGCGATACTGCGTGACAGACTGACCTACGCTCTCACCACAGAAACGTCGGGCAGCACGCATTGTGCACACGTACATACCAGTAAACGACGCGCTGGTCGTCAGCTTAATTAATATCCGTCCGTCCATGTTGTTTGTTGTCAAAAAGACAACTGCCTACAAGAGTGATGGTCGTATCCTCCAACTTCAAGTTCCAGAGTGATGGTCGTTGCAGCTATCTTTGGTCGTCTATATAAAGTGTTGCCACGGTGAAGGTGTAATGGCTGGTGGCATTAGACGTACGAGACTCTGATCGAGCTGCCAGTGCGAGGGGGACTGCGTCTCCAGAAGCTCGTCCTTGCCCCGTTGCGAGCGGACCAGCAGATGTCGCTGGCTCGAGACTCGGGCCCTGCACAGTCCACGAGTGACAGCGCGCCGCTATTTCTGCTTTCGCCCGTGGCGCTGCGGCCCATGACCAGCCACGCGCGGATCGAAGGCGGCGCGCTGTACACGAAGGGCGAGCGCGAAGTGGCGGATCTGCGGCCGATCCCGCGCAAGAACTTCCTGCCGCAGTTGGCCACAGCCACGAACAGCGACAAGAAAGCAGTTTCGAGCGAGGACACGGACAGCGACACGTACAGACAAAAGATGTGGGCGGGGCAAGCGAACATCTTGGTGACGGTGCGTTTACGCCCACTTCTGAGTCATGATCGTGATCGGGAACAGATCGTGAAAGTTTTTGGGAATAAAGAGGTCGTCGTGCGACCAGGAGGGACAATGGAGACCCTTCTCACTGCGAACGCCCCAGTGCGACGGCATTCGATCCATCCAGTACGAAAGCCACGTCACGCGTCCGCTTCGCCTTCGGTTTATAGTGGACTGGTTGGCACTCGAAGTCGCGAAAAGCGCTATGCGTTCGACTATGTTTTTACCCCGCAAGACGGCCAACAAAAGGTTTATCAGCATACGACAAAGTTTCTGATCCACGGCGTGTTAAATGGATTCAACGCTACTGTGTTTGCCTACGGTTGTACTGGAGCGGGGAAGACGCACACGATGTTAGGGACGACAGAGGAGCCCGGTATTATGGCGAGGACACTGGTAGACCTTTTCCGGAATATTGAACGTGTACACGCAGACCCAGCCGGACATGTGCAGTATCGAGTAACAGTCTCCTTCCTGGAGGTTTACAACGAGAACATCCGCGATCTGTTGTCTGCCAGCTCGTCTTGTTCGTCCGCGTCTTCTATGCCGACTTCGGAATTCTTGGATTTACGTGAAGACCCAGTACGAGGGTCCGTTGTGGCGGGGCTTTCCGAAGTGGAAGCGAATAACGCAAAGGATGTGATGAAGCTGCTGCGGAGAGGCAACAAATACCGGTCACAAGAGAGTACAGCAGCTAACTCAGTGTCTTCACGGTCACACGCAGTGCTTCAGGTGCACATTGAGCAGCAGGAGAAGTTGAATCCTAGTGATTCCAATTCAGATCCCGAGTATAGCAACGACAACGGGACAGACAACGTGGAAGTGAAGTTTGGTAAACTCTCTTTGGTCGATCTCGCTGGTAGCGAACGAGCTGCAGTGACACAAAATCGAGGCCAGCGGCTGCTTGAGGGAGCGAACATCAATCGGTCGCTTCTAGCACTGGGAAACTGTATCAACGCTCTTGGGGAGAAAGGATCATCCGGATCAAGGGCGTTCGTGCCATACCGAGACAGTAAGCTCACGAGACTTCTGAAAGACTCACTTGGTGGTAATTGCCGAACTGTGATGATCGCAAACGTGAGTCTTGCGGCCTCAAGTGTGGAGGAGACGCTGAATACACTCAAATATGCCAATCGAGCCAAGAACATCAAGACGACTGTGAGGCGAAACATCGTCGACTCGGACCAAACAACTCTGTGTCAAACCAGTCTGGTGGCTAATCTGCAGGAGGAGATAGCAACTTTGAAAAAGGCTTTACAAGAGCAAGCTGAAGCTAGTCAGCATTCCTTGGATGAGTTGGGCTGGGTCCAGAGCAACAGCTCTTGCGGTAAAAACTGCGATAGCAACAATGCTGAAGAGGAAGACTGGAAGACGAGTAAACTACGAGAAGCTCGCCAGTATATCGCCGAATGTTTCCAGGAGCGCTGTAGGTTACACCGCGCATTGCTGAAGCTTGACCACCAGGTAAAGACTACAAAATTTCTCGTTTAGACACTGTTTGCTCACTTTAAACACACGATATTGTGCCTACAGATCCAACATCGAACGCAAGAACTGCAAGCGAGTGAGAACGTTCAGGCTGCAGATTCCCCCAGCAAGTCAGCACCTGCAGTCAGTGAGCCCCAAAATCAAGACCAATCGAGTGACGAAACCGTGGTAAGCTCAACACTAGCAACGACGACAATTTCTTCTCAAGCCGGTGATCCAACCATCGAAGCAACGAAGAAGGACATTAACGACTTCCAAGTATCTCTAGCGCGAGAAAGGGAAGGAGTGATGCAGCAATTGGGCAAAAACGAAAGAGCAATGGATGAATTTCGTCGAGGAATCGAACAAAGCCCCTTGATGGAGCGCAATGAATTGATTCGTGAAGTTTTGCTGATGGAGTATCGAATTGGGAACTTGGAGATTGACAAGATGCAGCTGGAAACGCTGCGAGACTTTCAAATACGAGTTGGAACGAGTTTAGTAGGCGTACAGGGCAACAACGACGACATCAGCACAGAACGACTGGATGTCTCGAATACTGGACCAGGACTTCACCTCGACCTTCCAGCTCTGGTTTCTGACCGTGATAGTGGCCGTGTGCGCCTACCGGAGATTAAATCGATCAAAGCTTCAAGCGGACGAGGAGGATTTTTTGAGGAACTTCGTGAACATCTTTACCCGAGTAAATTGCACAGCCATCGCGGCAAACACCACGAGTTGGCAGCGTCTCCGGTGGCATATCACAAGCCTTGGGGGCTGCATTTGAACAACACTTCGCTGCCGTATATCCGTTTGAAGAAGAAGAGCCCAGTGCCGCTGTACGTTGAGCCAACGACGTCCGGGAGCCTAGCGGCAAGGATGTCCAGAATTCCATCGACGGCTTCGCTGGCAGAACCTTATCTTAAGTCTCTCAAGAATCGACACAAACAGCGTGGCAAAAAGAGCAAGAACACGATCAAGTAAATAAAATCCCATTCCAGAAGAAGTGGAAGTTGAATCGTCAGTGTTGTCGAACACCACTGTGCTATATTTTGTGGTGTAGCGTTGTCTACCTAGAGAAAATAATATTTCATTGTGAAGCTAAGTGAAAACGGGAACATCAGAGTGAATATGTTTGATGAGTAAGCAGCAGGTGAAGATCCAACATGGAGTTTTCCTCTTCAACACGCCTCGGAGATGGAGTTGTTGCGCTTACGAAAGGCTGGAGGGGGCTGCTCAGAGCCTCCGTCCATTCCTTCAGAGATCTGTGCACGGATATTCTCGTAGAAGCGCTTGAATTGAAAAATGTCCACCTGCTCAGCCACCTTTTGTCAGTCCACATACACGAACAATGAAACAAGGGGGAAACGTACATGTCCGCGTCGGAACTCGACGAGATACACGCCACGCTGGAAGAGGAACACCTGCACCGTGCAGGTCAGGAGACCAGCGTATCGTACTTCGAGCTGGTAGTTGTCCCAATCGATGGTCACGTCCTGCGGGACTTTGGTGTACTCGTATGGAAGTGGGCAAGGATTGGTCTTCAATGCGTTTTCGATATTGGAGAGCGCCAAACGGGCAGGCAGAGCGGTCAGGAAACGCGTCGATCGAGATACGACGTCGCTGTAAGAAGGAGGCGAGACCAGACTGGGAATTTGCTGGTCTTCTTCTCCATCTGGGCGAGATAGTTTCGTCTGAGCCTCTGCTGCTGACTTGACCGAGAACGTTAGCGGCTCCGTTAGAGTGCGGTTGATGGGGAGACCAGGCTTATCGTCCAGATCCGCTATTGACTGTGGGAGCAGAGGAGGAGAACGACCGAGGATGTTGATTCCGTCGAACGAACCGCTGTTGCCTCCGATGTCTCGGTTGGTAAGTTCTCGAAAGTGTCCGCGAGCGAACCCCCGTAGAAACAATTCCGGGGGCGAGTTGCGACGCAATCGAATGGGCATCGTGTCTCGAGATCCAGTCACAAGTGGAGGTGACACGAAACGATGGAGTCTTCTAGGAGCGGCTTCCTGGGTAGATCCAACTTCCGTATCGATACCTGAAATCACAGTTTCGCAGAGGTTCAGCGATGTAGTCACTGTAGCCTCCCGGACAAGCGCCTCTTGCTTGAAAAGAGCTCCAGCCTCTGAAATGTTGCACGCATTAAGCTCTTTAGTCGAAGACGACATCGAAGTATCGTCCTCGAGGCCCAGTTCGAAGCTGTCGTTGTTTTTGGCATGAGGAGAATTCAACGGGGTTTGGCCCGACATGGACGAGGTTTCGTCCACTGACGGCATGTAGCCGACCACACCAGCGAGATGTTTGTTCACGCGGAGACCTTGCTGCGGAGATGGCGGGCATCGAAACGCGTGTCCGTGCGGGCTGGGAGCCTTCGCTAGCAGTCTGGTGATAGCCTGCGGGGATACAGAGCTCAGTTGACTGGGATGCATTTGATGTCCCAACTCAATACCGTCTTGTAGAGTGTTGACCGCCACATTCATTTGATTCTTGTACGAAGAGTGAGGCGCTGGCGGTGGCAAACCTGGTGTGTTGACAGTTGCGCTGTTGCTTGGGGGTTCATCGTCTTCCAGCATGGACGGACTCGGTTTCTTGAGCTTCTCGCCACGTACCCACACGTGGTGTTGCGCTTCTTCCACTGAGAGGCGCATGCACGGGTCTGGATAGAGTAATTGTGCGATCAGGGACTTGAGTTCCATTGAGAAATGCGCTGGGAAGAACCACGACGGGAATTCAACCTCGTTCGTAGGCTCATCGTCACTGTATTTGGTGTTGTACGACCATTTCCGGAACCGATCGTAGCGTACGCACTTTAGTAGATCCTTCCCGAACGGCAAATTACCCGCGATCATAGCAAACACGATGATTCCAATAGACCACGCATCAGCTTTGGCACCGTCGTATCCTTGACCGGCATCCATGAGCACCTCAGGAGCGACGTAGTGAGGAGAGCCAACCACTGACCGCAATCGCCGAATAGCAGGCTGATCCACCCCATTCCCATTGGCACCGCTCGTCGCATCGTTATCAGTGAAGGCGAAAATGGCCGAAAGCCCGAAATCCGCGATCTTGAGCGTCGAGTGCTCCTCATTATCGGCGAGTAACAAGTTCTCGGGCTTGAGATCACGATGGCAAATCCCAGAGCTGTGGCAGAACGCAACTCCAGAAATTAGCTGACGGAAGTACAAGCGTGCGGATTCTTCGTCCGTGCCGCAGTCCAGCTTGATTCGGTCAAAGAGCTCGCCACCTCCAGCGAGTTCGAGCACCAGGAACGTTGTGCATTTGCTGTCTTGTACGAGCTCCAGCGCTTCATCCAGGCGCAGCACATTCTCGTGATACTCCAGTCCCGACATATTCGAGATCTCCCGGTGGATCGAGCGTCGAGTGTGCGCGAACTTAATAAACTTCTTCGGAATTCGCGGGATTTTAATCATCTGGTTCTTCACTTGGACTTCCTGGTACAGCTCGGCCGGGTCGGTCTGTTGCCTTCCTGCGTTCTCATTCGGATTCATCTGCTCGCCCCACACTTGAATGCACTGCGGCAGTGTGAGTTCCCTTACATGTCCCGTGTATGGATCTTCAAAAGCCGCAATCGCCTGCTTGGACGTCGGGTGAATCAGCCACCACACGTTCTCGATCCGAATGCGCTCGGCGGCCATTCGAGGAGCTCCAAAGTTCGACCGCATGCGATGGTTCCCGCCGGCAAAAGCTCGCCGATCGGATTTTAGTCCGCCATCATCTCCAAGTTCCGTTTCGTCCGACGACAGCGTCACCATTGGTTTGCCCTTGACAGCAACAATACACCGCGCCAGCAGTGTACTCGGGAAGAGCTTGTAGCCGACAGGGTTCAGGATCTTAATAGCTACGTGTTGCTTCGTTCTCGTCGAGAAAGCTTCGTAAACTCTGGAAGAGAAAAAGCAATACCCCTTTTCAGTCTCTAAAAGCTAAAAATGAGCTGAAAGTGTTCGGAACGCTCGACGTACACACCAGCGGCGCCTCCACCGAGGTACCCTCCAAGCTCGTAGATGAGTTCATTGCCGCTGTAGATCGCCTGGCCGTCGTAATGGTCCACTTGCACGGTCTGCAGCTTGCGACGTCTATCGTTCATCATGGTGCCGTTTAAACTGTGCTATTCAGCAGCTCCTAGACCACAGGAACACCACAAACAGCAGCGGAATCAGATGCAATACGTGCGGCAAATACCAGCGTCCTAGAGAGCGCGACGCAGGACAATAACCAGCTGCCACCCAGGGAAAGGCGGCACTTTACCTGCTTGTGAAGGCTCTAGAGCTCAGATTTCGACCGGAGAAGTGCCTACAAGTGAACAATTCACTGCTCTCGCTAGTGCCGGAGCTCGTGCGAGGCGTGACGCTGATCCACGCTCGCTGCAGCGAGTGTCCTTTGGTGCCGCGTCCCCCAGCGAGACTTTGTTTGACTGGGACGTGCAACCGACTCAGATGCACAAACTTAGTTTCAACCAATAAGAATGCTTAATATTGATTTTTGAGCCAATCATAATGCGGTACAGCCTATTTTTAGCACATTGCTGTAACGGATTCCGATAAGTCTCCGGAGCACCATGTAGGTACTGGAGCTCTATATAGTGTGCGCAAGAGAGGAGGTAACGCAGCCTTGGCTACTGCACTATGGTTCGGCTAATACAGCGGCCGCTCGCAAGCGCAGCCTCATTGGACGAATCTGCACTGACGCGAGCTGCTTTCTCGCCAAAGGGTGCCAAAGGGTGCTTGAAGTGTAGGCTCGAAATTTGACTGACGAAATGTATTGGTTAGAAGTGGCCAGTGCCGTGTTCGCGAGTTCTAGGAACTTGAAGTTGGTGCCTGCATTCGGATTGGCTGACGTAACCAGTGTGTGTCACATTTATTTACAATACATGGTGTATTTTTAGACCGTGATTTGAAATTTCTACATGCAAGTTGGATATTGATTTTCCACCAATCCGAATCCATTTTGACAAAACATTGACCAACTTTTCTTCTCACAGCTATACAACGATCATGAGCCAGACTTTGCTGCACGGCATCACTCTGACCAACGCCAACGGCCACAGTGTGCAGGGCGAGACGCTGGGCCAGGACGGAAAGGTGCTGGCGCTCTACTTCGCGGCGGATTGGTGCCCGGACTGCCGCGCGTTCCAGCCGGCGCTCAACAACTTCTACAAGGCGGCGGGTGACGACGTGGACGTGGTCTTTGTGGGCTCGGACGCTTCGGCAAAGGACCAACTCGCACACTTTAAGGACAAGCAGGGTCCCTGGTGGATGGTGCCCTTCGAGGGCGAGACACGCACGCAGCTCAAGCGCAAGTTCGGCGTCTGCGCTGGCGCTGAAGTGCGTGCATTGAGCCCCATCACGCGTAAGGGAGGCATTCCGACGCTCGTGGTTATCCGCCCTGACGGCGAAGTCGTGGACTTCCACGCCGCCGAAAAGATCGAACGCGACGGCATCAAGGCCCTCGCCAAGTGGCAACAGTAGAAAATGCAGTGTATTAACAAGAGGACGCACTAAAAACCCTAGCACAGCTAGTCATTTCACACTGTTAGGAGGTTATTGCTGCAGCATTCTTGAGGATTCGCTTTGAGGCCACACAATTCACTAGACGAGCAAAACAGACACATCTTGTCGATCGCGTGCCAGCCAATCACCACAGTTCACAGACAAACTGGACAAAATGCAGGACACGTTGCTGCATGGCATCAAGCTGGTGAACGCCAAGGGCGAGACAATCGATGGCAGCGACATCGGCCAGACCGGACTGCTTGCGCTGTACTTCGCGGTGCGTTCGGGTTCTTCCCTCCCCTTCTTTCCTATTCCTGACACCTCGCTGGTCGGTCTGAGCAGGCGAACTGGTGCCCGGACTGTCGCGCCTTCCAGCCGAAGCTTAATGCGTTCTACGCCGAGGCAAACGCCACCTCTCAGCAGATTGACGTCGTCTTCCTGAGCTCCGACATGTCGGAGGAAGACCAGCAGACGCACGTCGCCACCAAACACGGCGACTGGTGGATGGTGCCTCGTGACGCCGAAATCCGCAATGAGCTTCGTCGAAAGGTAAACGTCGCGCCACAAACGACGTGTTTCTACTGCTGTCTAACTGTCGTATCCTTTGCAGTATGGCATCCGCAACGGCAAGGACGACGCGGAAGTAGGTGTCACGCACCGGAACAGCGGCATCCCAGCGCTAGTGATCATCCGTCCGGACGGCGAAGTCTTGGAGTTCCATGGTGTCCAACAAGTCGAAAATGATGGCATCAAGGCGTTGGCCAACTGGCAAGCCAAGACGCAGAACAAGGAGTAAAGCTTTGGTACAAGATGCGACCGTTTAGACCTTGCAGCTTTACTTCAAGAGCAAGAGATTATAGTTCTTGGGCTTGTTTCATTTTATGCGAGGTGATAGATTCTCCACACCACACTGACAGGAGAGCAAATAAAATAAAGAAACTGTCCACCCCATTGATGTTATGCAGTGGCGGACACGGCCACGCTCGCAGCTTCCGCGTACAGGCAGTTGCCGAGTTCCTCGAAGGCGTCGGGGCTGATCCGATTCTGCTCAGCTGCCACGAGCATCTCATTGTACATGGCATTGCCCAGTGTAGCAAACATGCCCGCTGTGAATCCCTGAGGCATGGCGTTATCGTCGCTTCCGTCGGTCATCGATAACGTCCGCAGATCTCTCAAGATCACACCGGGAGGCAGTTGCACTTCCTGCAGTAGAGATCGCAGTCCGTCATCACGTCTGCGTCGTCGTGGGGTCTCCTCTGGTTGTCTCTGCCCCCTTTCTTCTGCTTCAACGCTCTCGGTATCGCTGTCTTCTGTGTCTTCGTCCTCGGAAGCTTCCAGCTTCCGGAATAGTCCGTACAGCGTTTGCAGTCTCGCCCAGGCGTCCGCAGCACGCCGTTGCTCGTCCGAAGACAGCTCCGCTACGTGGCTTTTCTTGGCTTTCGCTGCTTCTTCCGCTACGATCAAATTCAAACCGGAGACGTCCTCCGGAAGCTTTCGAAAATGGTCGCGCACAGACGCATCGTCGCGTAAAGAGGTGTAGGCGACGCTGGGACTGACTGGGAACTCTTCTTCGTCGCTGGAGGAGCCCCCAGTGCCGTTGTCGTGGCCGATGGGCGCCGGCAGATGCAGTCGCGCTCGCTGAATCGCCCGGCGCAGCATCGCCTGGAGTCGTGCGCTGCTCTAAGCAGCGTTTTCGCTTTCTGGTGACTTCATTTTTGTATGGGAAAAAGTGGATGAGGCACTTTTGTAGGTAATCCTAAAAATATAGGAATGTTTGTAAGTTCTCCTATTCTTTTTTCAACCTGAACCAGATCAAATGGAGGAAGAAAGAGACGATGGAGGCATTTTCACATTATGGATAAGCATACCAGCGACGCAAGTGAGCCCAGCCTTAGCCTTAAGAGACGCATCTCAGACGATGCGAGGATGCCTTTGCGCGCGGCAATGAGCGACGACGTCAGCGACGATCCAGTATCAACCACCTGCCATTAACAGAGCGACTGCAGAACTTCCGAGGCCAATTGAATCTTGAATTGCTACTACCAGAAGAGGTGGTGGCCGATCAGTAATTCCGTTGCGGGTTACTGTCACGAATCCCGCGTATTTGCTGAGGTACCAGGTGACGAGCACTGGAGCTGAAGCCTCAGTGCTGAATCGTGTATCCAGTAGTGACGTTGTGGATACTGCTGCTGACGGTCTTGATATTCAGCTTGACAATTCCTTGCGAAGCGTTTGTCTGATGTCAGACAAGAGGCCGCAAGTCGTGAATTGGAGGCGTCTAAGTCGGAAATTTAGGCGTTACTTGGTGTTTTGGACTCCCTCGACTTTCTGGGCATGGCGTGCACACTGGGAGGCACGTCAGCAGGAATTCACTTTGGGGCGGAACAAATCTACCGCTCAAATGGCGAAAAACACGCGTACGTGTTCACGTTTGACGCTCGTACAGGCTACCCGTTGTCAATTACGCAAGTTGCGAGCACAGTACCTGATGGGGAAAGGAGCGCGGCGCTTCACCTCTCGATTGACGACGATGTCCGTCATGATGATAGCTCTCTGGAGGCGCCGATCGGTATCAAGGCGGACTTGGAGCTGCTCGAGGATACAGCCGCCTCGTGCTTCTACGAGTGGACGGCGTCGGGATGCCAACAGTTCGAACAGATTTTCGCGCTGCTGGACAAAGACGACGACGGGTCGGTCCTCCGGACAGGACATGGCGGGCCAGCTCCAGGAAGCTGGCCAGTCGGAAGAGTATCGCTGCGGAGATGACTGGTCTGCTTTGCGATAGCGATGACCCGCCCGAGGAGGTGACGTTCCTGCCATGCGTAGGCTTTTGGGTCATGCTGCTGGCCGACGACGTGCGTGTATCGGACCCTGCAAACGAGCATCGAGTGCTACCAGCGCTGCGGCAGCCTCTTCTTGGGCGCAACCGCATAGCCGTTTCACACTGCAGCAGCTCAGTGTGCAATGTGAACGTTGTCGAGTTGAAGTCGTTTCGCTTGGCTTTCCAAGACCGTTCTGTAGCGCGATGTTCTTGGACAACAGGTGCCGCCGCTTCGGAGCTCTTGCAACCACAAATGGAGGGCGGATGAAGCTGAAGTCAAGACCAACTGCGTACAGAACCAGTAGTGAACTCTGCAGCCTATGGATACAATTTAAGACGACTTTTTGGTGCTTGGTAGTTTTGTTCAACTTGGCTTTTTTCTGCTGCTTTTCCGTCCTTTTGATTCGTTGACAGATTCCACTTGCTTTCAGTATGGCTGCAACTCATTTTAGATCTTTTGTACCACCTTGTTTAGATTTTGTGACGTTCCTGGAAAAACGAACCCATAACCAAAGAAGAAATTAGAGAAAGCGCCGTTCAAGCCGCACGACCAAGCGTTCCCGGCGCGTTCGGCTCTATCACTCTCTCTCGCGCCGCCTCGCCTTACGACCGAACGCCTGCCGACCTACTCAGCAGCTTTGACACCCCAGTCACGCATTTTCCAGCTCTCCACGATGGACTCGAGCGGTAACTCGGAAGCTATTCGGTTGGCTCAAGCCTCCGACTGGAAGGGGCTGCAGCGTCTACTGGAACGAGACCCAGTTATGGCAAAACAACGTGGGGATCACGACATGCTCCCAATTCATTGGGTTTGCACAGTCCGTCGCGTCCCGTTGTCCCTCATTGCCAAGTTGCTTCAAGCGTATCCGGACGGCGTTCGCACCAAGAACGCTGGAGACCTATTACCGCTACACATTGCTATCCGTGCTAGAGTGCAAGCTTCGTGTCTACGGAAACTGGTGCGCGCGTATCCGGACGCTGTGAACGAGCGAACACCTGACGGTCTCTCGGCTTTAGAGATGGCAGAAGAAATTGGGCTGGACGCAGGCAGTTTGAAGGTGCTGCATCGAGCACAGGGACACCGTAGTATCGCCCAACAGCAGAACGATGAAGACAGCTCATACGATCGGGAGAGCGTTGAGTTGAACCCGAAACGACTTCTCGGTGGTCAGGAAGAAGGAGAAGCTTCTGGAGTTGAAAGACCGGAAGAGGACGAAGACAGGGAGACCAAGGAGTGGACGGACGCTGCCGTACCCGAGCCATACGTGGGTAACGTTGGCTTTGGAGGATTTCTACATGTTGGAGACGATGGGGAGCTGAACACCACTGAAATGTCGGCGTTGGAGCCAGACGACAGTATCAGTATGATGAGTGAACAGTTGCTGAGCGATGTTGAGGGCTTAGATTCACCCCACGACCACCTCGTGTCGCCTTCTTCCACTAGCACTTGCAGCCAGGGTGATCCCAGATCCCCAACCAGCTCTCGCTCGTCTTTTGGCCGTATTCGAACGGGCAGTCGGCGAGGATTTGGAGGTTTCCAGAATCTGAATCCGGAGTCGACGCGTCAGCACACTCGGATGCACCGTACTGCGTCGTTGCTAGTCCAGCTGCAGAATACTGGTATCCTCAGCGAACGTGAGTTACGTACGATGGTGTCGGCTATGAGTGCCAGCGCAGCTGTGGGGAATACGGAAGACGAAGATTCGAGTCGCAGTCACAGTCGCCACATGTCCCTACCTCTCATGCCCAGTTATGAGAATCTTCGACAGGAATCCAATTTCCATTTCTACGATGAGGACGACGAGAATGAGAACGACAATGGGTCGTCAAGGGACAGTACCAGCACTGCCGGAGGTGCAAGTGGAAATCTGATGAACCCAGGAGGAAGACTCTTCCAATCGGTTCAAGAACCTTTTCAATCTCGACACTCAGTTACCCCTGGCGGGTCTCAACGAGGCTCACCGCCTTTGTTCCGGAGGCGACACCGTCGTGCTTCTCACGGATCTCACAGTCGAGGACACTTCGACCCTCCACCTGAGTGGAAGCATGACGGTGAATGCTCGATCTGCCGTGCGAGTTTCGGCATGTTTAAACACCGCCACCACTGCCGCAACTGTGGGAAGTCAATTTGCAGCCAACACAGTGCGGACAAGAAGATTTCGATGGAGGGCAAGGGCTTTACGACTCCGCAGCGCGTATGCGTCACTTGTTACGCCATGATCACTCACAGCCGGACGTTGAAGCACGATTTAGAGCTGGAAGAAGTGGGACGTGACGGCTCAATGCTGAACCCTGTCGCCTTCCAGCAGCAACACTACGCCCACTCAGTTGGTGCCAACGATCGACACACTTCTGCTGTTGCTTCGTTCCCGTCCGCAACGACCCCTGGTCCATCGCGAACCGCATTTGGGAGCTCACGGAGTCCAGCAACCAGCGCTGGTGGGAGCCCTACAATCTCTCCGACAACTGGGCGGAGGTTTGCGTCGCGGAAGTCCAGTGTTCTTGCTGCAGGTGAAGCAACTGGTGGAGCAGGAGAACGCGCCACCACTTCGAATCACGCGTCTGGACTGAGTGGAGCCCCGTCGTCTCCCGTCCACGAGCTGCGGGGTCTGTTGGCTTCGCAGCAAAAGCAGATCGAACAGCTTGCCCAGAGCAACATGCAGATGCAGCAGCAACTGCTTGAACAGGAAGAGTTAAAGGCCGAGACGATGCTTCTCATTACTCAGTTGATGACGCGCGTTTCGGTGCTAGAGCTGCAAAAAGATCGCACCGTCAGCAACAGCAAGCGCCGCAGCATTGGAACGGGCGACAGCGAGGACGAAGAGTTTCCTCAGGATGACACCACCTCGTTCGAGCGGTAGGCAGCGTTATTCCTCTTTCCACAACCTTCTCGGTATCTATTCCACACACAAAACCCCGTTTAACACAATCTCCTTTAACCTGTACGTTTGCGAAGAAGTACATCACTTTAGTATCCATTAGCAGCACGAATTAACCGAGCAGTAGCGTTTTTATTTAGAGCCCACGTCTTGAGTCGTAGCTTCCCGGAGACTTGTCTGTCTTGGCTGAATAGTGCTGCGTTCGGAAGCTGAGAGACTGGACATCTACTGGAGCGAAGGGGCCTCACCGATCTCGCCGCGCTCGTACTTGAACTTGCCACGCGGCACGTAGTCCATCTCCGGGTGTGCGCCGCCCTCCTTGCCCTTGGACGAGAAGCGCGACGTGACGGTGTCCACAACGAGATAGACGCCGAAGATGGCGGAGGCCAGGCCCAGGCCGGTGAAGGGCTTCTTGGCGCAGTTGGAGATGAAGGGGTGGCTTCTCCACGCGTCCTGGTGGGCGAGAACCATGGCGAGAGAGGCAGGGACGATTCCGAGGGTCTAGCTCCTTTAGTTTCTGGCCGCAAAATGTGTGGCGAACTTTAACGCAACTTAATGTCATGTAAAGTTGCACAACTTAAGTTGCACACATTGCCAACTCAATTATTGAACGGAGGTAGTAGACAATAATGGCGGTGCGTTGAGAGCAGACCACGAGGTGCTGGGGGGATATTCTGACGTGTATGATCTTCTATACTTGTTACAGGACAAGTCGAATGCTAAGAAAGGCGCGGGTGTGGCTAATGTGGCCCGTCAGACGTGGGACCGCGCGCACTACGAGGAGCTTGCGAAGTTGCGCGCCGAGGGTCGATTGGAGCAGGAGGAGGTGCGTTCTACCCTTTCACTGTCTTTTACCTGCGTTCTACCTATGCTAACATTGATCTCACTTGCTTGACTCTATTCATTGTTGCGTACTGAAGACGAAGAAGGTGATCAAGTCGTCAAAGGAGGAGTTCCAGGCCGCTAATGAAGGCGCTGCGGGGCCCGCAGGCTCGGCAAGAGCGTTCCTGAAGGCTCGAGCTACCAAAATGTCACTGGAGACAAGTGTGGGCACTGTGAAGGTGGTCAAGTCCGACGATTTGAGCAAGAACGGCGGATACTATTGCGAGGTCTGTGAGTGCGGCCTCAAGGACTCGGTGGCGTATCTCGACCATATCAATGGCAAAAAGCGTACGTTGCCTGCTAAGAATTGGAGCTGTGTGGGATTTGGGGTTAAACGTCGTTGGTGCCATTTACTTGTTGTTGCAGATTTGCGCAAGCTCGGCTTCAGTATGCGGGTGGAGCGCTCCACAGTGGATCAGGTGAAGAACAGGCTACAGAGTGCGTCCAAGCGCAAATGGGACCCGTTGATGACCAAGAAGCTGAACGCTATGGAAGGTGCGTTGCTGGTGTCGACAGTGTTTTTGCCTATCATCATTACTCTTGTGTGTTTTTGATTGTACTAGGTAAGAGAGCTAACTCTCACTTCTACTTTTTTGTTTTTGTTGTTGTTATATTTTACGATATGCAGACTACGAGAAGAAGCTGAAGGCAGTAGAAGAAGAGGAAGCTCGTGTGAAGCGACAGAAGAAGGAACAGAAGAAAGCTAAGAAGCTTGGGAAGGAGACATCTGATCAGAACAGCTCCGACAAAAACGACGACAACGCTGTAGAGAAGAAAACTGAAGCTGTAGAGGAAATTCCTGGTGCTGACGCTGAAATGATGGCCATGATGGGCTTCGGCGGGTTTGGAGGCTCCAAGAAGTCATAGAAACACCATAATCTACGCTTTGAAACCTACTGCGGCTATTTCTTCGTAATTTCTGGAAAATATGTCAATACAAAACTCAAGTGATTTCACAACTCGAACAAGTCGCTGATCTCCAAGTAAGAATGGCCGGCCGTTCACCGCACTTGGCGCGCCACGAAGCGCCTCATGTACAGCGTCACGGCCCCGTTGCTGTCCACCAAGAACACCCACCGAGCTCCACACTGTTGTTGCGCGGCCTGGCGCGCTCTGTCAACGACGAAATGGTACAATAACTGCTACGGAAGGCGGCAATAATTGTACAATATTATTTATTGTATAAAAATAATCCATAAACTACGGTAGAACGGGTGGTAGAACAAGACACGAGGCAGCTTCTCCACGTTACTCACCGTCCGCCTCGTCATCGTCCAGATCCTCCGCGTGCTGCAACCGTTCCAACCATTGCAGGCTCGAACAATTTATGACAAGGTAAAAAAGGGTAGTCTGCTCTACGTACTACAGGTAGTTCCATACTAACCTACTTATCTTTGTTTTCTAGATCACTGGAGAACCTCGTGGGTTCGCCTTTGTGGACTTTGACTCAGTAGAGAGTGCAACGGAAGCTGTGCGGGCCTTCGGTAGGGCTGTCGATGCTGTTTCTAGCGAAATTTAAACACATTCTGATGCCACAGTGTAAATGTGAACGCAGAATCGAGGCCTCTATTGCTGCAGCACCGGAACGTCAGTGTCAGTTTCACGGACGGATTCCGTCACCGTTCGCCTGAAGATGATCAAGGTCGACCAAGAGGAAAGAGTTGGGGAGATCGGCACAACGAGCCGCTCAATGATCCACGCCAGAGAGAGCAGTGGCAGCCACGACCAGATTGGATCTGTGATGAGGTTCGCGTGTTACTGTAGAGTTGAAGTTTATTTTGTGGACTTACGTTAATTTGTGGAGGCAGTGCAATGTGACCAATTTCGCTCGACGGACGAGTTGTTTCCAGTGCAACGCACCCAGGACAGCCCAGACGAAGGAAGTTCCGGTGACTGCAGTGTTCCGTCAAGAGCACATGCGTCACAATGATCCGGTGTATGGAGCGGAGACAAGATCCAGAGGAGACGACGATATTACTGGTCGAAAGCATGCAGGTGGCGAGAATGCTCGCAGTGTTCCCCCATCGCAAGTGCTCGTAGTACGCATGCTCCCACCCGATATCGAGGAAGGCGAGGTGTGTATACACTTGAAGGGAGTTTTTACGCAACGGAAATGGCTAATCCACCTGAACTGTATGCAGCTCCACGTGGTCTTCGCAGAATTTGACGGCGTACAGGATATTCGCCTGATTCGAGATCGCGCAACGAGTTTGTCCCGAGGATTTGGCTTTATCGAGTTCCACGACGTTGCAGTACGGTGTATTGTGGCTATGGCGAACGTGTTCTGACAACGGGTACCATTGTAACTGTGCTATTTGTGCCCAATGTTGTAGGCGGCAACAAGCGCTCTGCAGAAATGCGATGGCTTAGTTGTGCAGAATACTCACGTGGAGGTGTCGTATGCGCGTGACACTCTCTCCACCAGGTCGCACCATGTGGCAAATATGCCTGAAGGTCCCCGTGCCGGCAGCTCTTTGGCCGCCACAGCGCTGGAACAAGCGCAGTGGTCGCTCTCACAAGGACGCGGAGCTGAGACGGCGACAACTGATCAGGTGAACGCATGTTGCATTTTTGTTTGCTGAACTGGACGAGGCTCTCGTCCTTGAAGTACGAAACAGTACTAATCGTCGAAGCTGTCACTCCTGCTCTGCTATACGAACGGCAAAACTCTTCAGCAGAATACCCTTGCAGCAGATGTGAGCGCGCTTCTAGATAACGCGGCTGCTGAAGTTGTCCCGCACTTTGAAGAACCCAAGAAAATGTGGCCACTGCCGTTCGAGACTGCAGGCGGGAGCTACGTGTACGTGAGCGAGTATGGCCTCTACTGGGAGCCGGAGAGTCTGTTTTATTACGATGCACACACGAAGGTGTATTATAATTCATTCTCTGGCGCGTACTACCGGTGCGTGGACCCTGGGAGCAGTGGGGCAGCCGCGTTCCAGGCCTTTGTGGCTCCCGTACCTGTTGACGACGAAGTGTACAACGAGGCAGCTACTGTGAAGACTCCGCCTAGCAGTAAGCGAGCCTTGAGTTTATCTCTGAAGAAGGACAAGAAGAAAGCGCCGGGGATTTCGTTTGCTATTAAGACTTCTGCGTTCGCCCCGGCGGTTCCTTCTGAGAACATCAGCAAGGCGAAAGCAGCCCCTGCACCTGCCGCCTCTGCCAGTGTTGCCAGCATCGGAATGAAAAGGAAGAGTGCAGACGATATTGCTAAGTGGTCACAACGTCAACGCGAGGCAAAACTGCAGAATGTGGGCGATTCAAGCACGGCAACTGCTCAACAGCCCGCCACTGGACCAGTACAAAGTGCTCCAGCTACGAGCCAGACAGCAGACTCTGTCATTGATGCGCTGACGAATGTCCCTCAAGAAGTCCCCATTTGCCTGGTAAGAAGGTGATGCTGCTATCCTACTACTTTCACGCTGACTTTCGTAACTTGTGTAGCTTTGTCGGCGGAAATTTGGGTCTCTGGAGATGCTACATAAGCACGAGAAGCTGTCGAAGCTGCACCTCACGAACTTGGAGAAGGCGAAAGAGAACAAGCAACACGTCGCTGCACAGTACCGAGAGCACGAGAAGGAGATGGAGCGCGATGCTAAAAAACATCAGAAAGAAGATGCTCAATCTACAGTTGCAGCAGCTCCAGCCAGCAAGACGAACCCTGAGCCTCCCGCCAACTCACTCGAGTCTGGCATTGGTGGCAAGTTGCTCAAGATGATGGGGTGGAAAAGCGGTGACGGACTGGGCAAGCACGGAACGGGCATCACAGCCCCCATTAAAGCAATCGGACAAGGCGGACGAAGCGATACGGCTGGACTGGGCTGTTCAGCGCCACTTTCATCTTCCGTGGACCTTTCGGATGCTACTACGGACAAGGAGCGTCGGCAGCGACTAGCTCGTGCACGGTATGACGCGACCAATGCGTAAAGGTCGATCTTTTGTGCCCTGTGGTGCATGTATGAGAAAATCTGACAAGAAACAACAGCCCGTCAGTTGTCAACTTGATTCCTTACCAAATCTCACTTAAGCACAACTCTCCATCGGCCGTGCCTTACGGGCGGAGACAGTAAATTAGAGCAGCTTGTGCACAGCGCTCTTGAGCAGCGACTTCTTGTAGCCCGAGACCTTCTCGTGGACCTCCTTGCCGTCCTTAAAGAAGCGGAACTCCGGGTACGCGCCGACCTCCAGGTCGTCCTTAATCTTCTCCACTTCCGGAATGGACACGTCCAGCTTGGCGAACGTCACCTCCGGGTGGGCCTCAGCCAGGTCCTGCACAAACGGGTAGATCTGGTTGCACTTGCCGCACCACGGGGCCATGAAGTCCGCCACAACGGGCTTTCCGCTCTTGATCAGAGCGTCAAACTCGGCCTTGTTCTTCACCAGCTTCAACGCTGAGGCTTCGTCGTCATCAATCTCGTCCTTGACAGTGGAGAAGTACTCGTAGCTGTCCGTGGGCGTGGCCTTAATGGTCTTGTCACCAGGCTGCCAGTTAGCTGGACACACTTCTCCGTGCTCCTCGACGAACTGCAGCGCCTTAATGAGACGCAGAGTCTCGTCCACACTGCGGCCAATTGGCATATTGTTGATAGTGATCTGCTGGAGCACGCCTTCCTTGTCCATAATGAACAGCCCGCGGAGAGCCACGCCAGCCTGCTCCACCAGGACACCGTACTTCGCCGAGATCACCTTGGTGATGTCCGAGACAATGGGGATGTCCATCTTGCCCAGGCCGCCCTTGTTGCGGGGCAGCCTCGTCCAGGCCAAGTGGCTCTCCGGGGAGTCACAGGACACAGCGATCAACTGCGTGTTAAGGGCCTTAAAGTCCTCCGCACGGTCGTTGAAGGCGATGATTTCCGTGGGGCACACGTACGTGAAGTCCTTCGGGTAGAAGAACAGCACCACGTACTGGCCACGGTACGTGTCCAACGACACGTCAGTGATGTCACCGTCCACCACAGCTTGAGCCGTGAATTGCGGGGCTTGACCCTGCACACGGGCGGCTACAGGCGGGTATTGCACAAAAGAATCCTCTTCATCGTCTTCCAGGAAGAAATCGTCACCCGTGGCAAACGTGCGGATGGGAGTGGCCTGAAGCTGGCGAGAAGCCACGAGGGAGTTGGAGAGGAAAGGGGCAGCGGCTCGAGACGCACGGCGAGACGCGGACGGGAGCGCACGGGACGCAGCGAGGCGGACGAACGGAGTTGCGCGCATTGTAATTGACAGTTGCTGAGACTTTCGAGAAATGAGAGCCCCACGTACGAATAAAAAAGATTCACTGGAGCTGAGTATGGGAAGATTTTTTTAACAGATTTGTATTGAAGCAAACGAGTTTAAAAGGGAATCGAAGTTTCACTCATGTAGATTGGTGAGAATTTAAGTGCTTTTTGGAAACGCTACAGTTGGTGCCGTCATTGCTCCATTCGCTTTTTAACGCGTTGGAACTAGAGAGCACCACAGTCGGCGGTGTACAGGTATCTCACAACTTTCGGCAGGTAAAAGGGATCAGCCAAAATCTGACCTGTTCCGTGCTTCCTCGAAGTGAGACCCTGCGCACGCTTCTGCAATGGTTTCGAGTACTGCGTAAATCCTAGTCCTTACTCGCTGTAGATGAAGCGCATCTCGCACTGCGGAATTCCGCCGGCGCGTTGAACTTCCTCAAAACGCGAACGGCAGCTCTCCCATTTCCGTGGAAGCTTGAAGCCCTTAGGGTTCTCCAAGTAGGAGATGCACAACTCCATCTTGACATCAGTGTCATTCCGAGTACGTGTACTTTCAATCTTTCGCTGGCACCGTAGCTGATAATCCGTACAGCCATTGAGAAAACGTATCTCCTCCATAGTATCCACGACACTCGCAATATCTCCATTACCCGCAACAACAAATTGCTCACAAAGTTTGGACCCCGGTCGAAGCTGAAGTCCACGCGACTTCAAAGCTGTCAGCAACGAAGCAAAACGCTGACTACTTTGCCTTAGCAGATTCTTGCTGGTTTCTTCCAGATTGATCAACTGAGCGTAAATTGCAAACCCTGGAGTCAACGATTCCATGAAAACTGCTCGTTCCTCTTGATCCTGTTGCTGCAACCCCTCAATGGTCTTCTCCACCACGTTCCGACGAGCGATATCTCGTAACCATCCCAGTTTCGACCCGAATTTCGTCACCAAATAGTTTTCCAGATCAACGCAATGGTAGAGTGCCGCATCCTCATGTCCGTTATGCGGATACGCTGGAATACCCACCAAATCCCGAATCTTTAGTCCGTATACAGTCGTGGCCACCTCCTTTTCAACAAACGAGGTGTAGCCATCCATCTGTGATTGACAATGTCTGCATACTCCATCGAAAACCTTCGGGTTGTCGTTCCCACACTCACAGCAGAACGGGGCGAGATATGGCTCGCAGTTCGGATAGAAGTCTCCAGTGATAGAGTGTAGTTTCGTCAGGGTTTGATTGCTGAGGAAGCTCAAGATCAGCTCGAATACGTCTTCGCTGATAATACACAAGTGCTCAAAGCGCTCAATGTGTCGTATTGGGCTTGGATCAGCAGCGCCTCCGACGCTGAAGCGCTGGCTCAGCCCCTCCATTGACAGCAATAGCAACAATAATTGTGTCAGTGGCTCAGCCGAAATAAATGAATAACGACAGGTTTATGTTTTGTGGTAGTATTAATACACTGTATTCCGTCTAGAAGGCTGAAGTTTGGAGAAGCTCTGGAGGCATGAGAGGCCTTGCCAAACGTCTTGCCGACGAATACACAGCAGTTAGAGGCGAAGGACAAGCCGTTCCTCCTGCAAAAGCCGCGAAGATCGCAGGAATATGCAGGCTCAGTGTTCGACAGTTTTCTCCCCAGCTGAAGAAAATTCCAGTCAGGGAGACGCGCTCCTACAACTTTTGTATCCTCAACGAGGCGATTCATGAGGAAGTTCTGTCCTTCTTGAGTAACCAGACCCTCACCAAGATGCAGATGATCACAGGCGATCGTTATGACCAATGTGAACCTGAGTTGGCGAGATACTGCTGCGAGTGTGAGGATGATAACCCTGTCATTGGAAACGGGCTGTGTCGCCAATGCACACCTTTCTGGGCCTCCAGATATAGGTTTGCTACAAGAATGCAAGCGAGGGATATCTACGGATTGCGTGCGAAGGATCTGGATGCCGCTTTCTTGAAAGCACCAGGAAGGAGCACGTTCTTGGATAGCGCTGCCGTGGAAGCCTACATGCTCAAGACTTGTGGGTCAAAGCGAGAGTGGCTTCGATATCTAGCAAAGATATATACCCGAAAGAAGAATGCCCGTGCAGCTATGATGTAAAAATTGAGCTTACCATTTCACAACTTTATAAAGCTTTCAGACTTAACCCGGTTTTATTACTGCTGCGGATAGAAATCGTCAAAGATATCGTAAATGGCATGACATTTACTAAATGCCATGGTGTATGCAGTTTGCTGAGGTTTTCTAGTCGGCAAACGGACGTGGGTGCATTTCGTGCGAGTTGAAGTCGTACCGTTGGCATCCTATTTTGTACCTCACATGGATCTCATTGGGAGGGAAGTCATAGACATTCCACACCTTTCCCTTCTTTTTAGAGACGGGGTGTCACCACTAGAATCTTTGTCGCACCGTTTCGTATCCTCAATTGAGACAGCACTGCGTCCTGCATGTGCCATTCACAATTCTCCTGGCATCATGTCAGGCAAACCTGCTCCGCTCACGCGCGCAATCTCCGACCGCTTCAGAGATTTCGGTACGTTGCCGTTCACTGCACTGTACCATTGAAAAATGCCAGGCCTAAAACTAGGATATTCCTCTGTAGGTGCCATTCAAGAAGCTCTTAGGTAGACAGACGTTGGACTCTTTAGTTGAAGACGAAGATCGCTAACCCTCGTGTATGCTATTGCAGGAGTATGAACCTCGAGTCATCCAATTTGATGTTTGCAGTGCGTGCAGTTGGTTTTAAAGAGCTTGATTCGGTCTCTCATTTGTGTTGTTGTGTTGGTGGTAGATTGACTACACGACGGCAAACCTGGTGAGGAAATTACGTGGCAGCGTCGAATAATCATTACAATTGTGGTGCTGACAGACGTATGCTGTTATGGAAGACCTGCGGTACACAGAGCTTTGATGGCAAGAGCTTGCACACGTTGGACCCAAGCGGGGAAGTCATGAATCCGTACCAAGTGAGGCTACTTACTTTAGGTATTTTACCCAACAGACGACTAATACTTGTTTTCCCGTCAATAGGAAGCGCTAACACGACTCGGTCGTGTCCTGGTGGAATTTGACGATGATCGCAGCATTCAGGTATCCGGCTTTGGCGACGCGAAGACACCGGAAAACGCCGTTTTCAGCTTTACACCGGAGAACCCGATGGACGGGTGTAAGAGTTTCCACGAGATCTGGCAGCGCTACCATGATTTAACCCCAACGATAAAGCTGGGGGACAAGCCAGCGAACCTTGGTCCGGTAATTCGGCACGCGACTGCTGTAGCTCGTGAAGTCACTGGCTTCCACATGCTGATCATCCTCATGAGCAGTCAATTGGCGACCGAGCACTTGGCCGGTACCGCGCAGGCAATTGTAGATGCATCGACGCTTCCTCTGTGTAAGTTATTGCGCTGGTCTCGCGTGTTCTTTGGCAGGGAAATGACCTTGTGTGTTGTGCCAGCGATTATTGTGATCGGAATGGGGGATGGTCCCTGGGTAAGTGGAAAACTAAGTTGTTTCGTTTCAACAAAGGTACAGTAGCTAATTCGCGCTGTAGGACAACCTGAAAGTGCTGGATGATCAGCTTCCTCAGCGGCAGTTCGACAACTTTAACTTCGTCAGCTTCCAGAAGGTCCGGCACACGGCCACAGAGGAGCGGAAGGTGTTCGTGCACCGGATCCAGGACGACAATGCGGAGCCCGTGGCGGCACCCTGCGAGCTGGACCCAATGGATCTCCTCTTCACGTTGCAGATCTTGATGGAAGTGCCGGTGCAGTACGATTGCATGTGCAGGTTGAATCTCCTCTAGGTTTTACCGCAGAAATACGCCGAGCAGCCATCACGACCGGGTACTGTACGTGCACTGTAGTCAATCGCAACGATGCCTGCAGCGACCATGAAATAAAAGGCGAGGTGATCGTTTGCACTCTACATTTGTTGAGACGACGCGCCTGCAATCAAGTTGCCCCGCACGCCAGCGTGTGTTCTTTTGAGACGTAGATCGCACTGCCACAGATGGAGATTTGACTTCAGGTGCGTGGAAAAATTGGCTTGCTCCAAGAGGGATTCGTTGAGCAATGATCAGGAAGCAAGACTCATGCGAAGAGAGGCAAAATTTACTTGTGAATAGGACTTTTGGTGATCGAAGTGCTTCAACACAAGAGCATCATCACGGTTGAAGCAGTACCGGCAAAATTTAAAATTCCTACCTTTCAAATACAGCTAGTTATGAAGGTTCTAACGTATAGTTTGGCATTTTTCATACTTTGTACTCACACTTTCTGCGTTTTCAGCAGGATACATATTGTCACAGGTTTCTGAAGTGTAACTGGCACATTTCACCGCACGATCAGGTATAGGTGACCGCACAACCTCACTGCCTGGTCCAAGTGTCCCAATGTTGGGACCCCAACATCTCTGCGTGGCCGCCACCTCGCTCTGTGCCGCTCAGCTGTCGGCGGCTTCCATTCTGCCAACAGGCCGCATTATATGTACAGTGTCCGGCCTCGAAACGCAATCCTCGCTGTCAATTGCGAGTGGAAAGTGACAAATTGCCACTTTTTCCTTTAGGGAAAAGGGCTGTGGAACCGAGAGAAAAACACAAACTCTTTAAACTTCTCCGCTTGGTGGCAATTTGCATGAGCCCCACGAATGCATCGCTTGAGACACGCTGGAGTCCAGCGTGTCTCGGATCCGCACGGACTATGCCGAGTCGAGGGCCTTCAACCCCACTCTCCACATGTTTAACGGCAGACTGCCAGGCCCAGAGCTCACTCCGTCCCATCCTCTGTCTCCCCGTTCTGCCCATACCCCCGACCCCAAATCGCCGCGGAGTTTAGCAACATTTTGGCCAAGTGCCGGCCACAGACGGGAAATGGCGGCTTGCAACGGCGCTCAGACTCGACCGGCGGCCAACAGAGGCGCCACCCGCAATGCCGTCGGGGCCGTGGACGCTGCGCGACGACAGGAACAGACTCGGAGGCGGTGGAACATGTTGCGCACCCACGTTCGCGTCACTCGCCGGTTAGTGCCGTTTTGTTTGCCATTTCGCACTGAACTTTGTTTTTGTTTTTCTTCTTCAATTGAAATCGTCGCTCACTCGCGTTTGTTCCGAACGATGTTCAGGTTAGCACAGGAGCTCTCGTTTAAACACGCGCGGCGGTTCTCAAGTGCGCAGCACTCGCTAGTCGACGCCTGTGTGGGCTGTTTCACCGCATCCGACGCCAAGGACTGTCCTCTAGACACGCTTGTAGCCGTTCGGGACCAGTTTTTGTCGCTTTTAGACGCGGAGCATTGCGTTCTGAGCTTTGAAATGCCGTCGTCGTCGTCGGTTATTGAGTTCGACGGTCGAGGGATCCGACAGGTCGTAGACAGAGCTTCAACTGCTAGAAGACAAGCACGAGGGGCGTCGCGTCATCCGACGTTCTATTCGACAGCAAAAGCGTGCGCAAAAGCACGCGTAGAAGCTCCGGAAGGGTGCAAACAGGTCCAGGTACGACACATTTAAAGTGGTAAAAAGTGTCAAAAGCTTTGGACTAACCACATTTCTGTGGCCCAGTCCTACCTGTGTATGCCTCTGGTCGACTGTAGCGAACGTGTTCGAGCTGTTGTCGAAGTATTTAACTCCCGTCACAGTGCTGAAGACGTCACGACGTGGCTTGGAGACTGCGAGTCGGACTGTTCCTTGACCTTCCGATCGTTCAAGTCGACTAGCGAACCACTTCGCGTCTTTTGTGGCTTTGTTGGCGCTTTATTGAGAGCTGCAGCGCCGATCGAAGCCTTCGTGGAGTACAGTGGAAATGGGAGTACCGTGAACCCCGTTGCAAGGATAAACTGTCACATTGACAAGGGCCCCAGTGTATCGGAGGAAGCCCCTTTGCAGCTTCTGAACCTTTTGCAGCGTGCTCTGGACGTGAAGGGATGGACAGTGTACGCTCATGACCGGGAAGCGAATACGCTCTGGGCTCGTCTTGCCAGTGCGAGGTCCAGGGCGAAAATATCGACAGTTCTCATGGGTCAAGGCGTTATCGGACGGGCGGCTTCGACGGCTGAGCCTCTTTTCGATGGTGATGTGCTTTGCGTGCCCATGTTTGACCACAGCAAGACCCACCAAGTCAACAGTGTCGTGGTATTTTACGGATCGAAGCGAAACAACCGTTCAGTCTTCCGCCAGTGTGATGTGGAGCTCTGCAACGTCATTTGTCGACACGTTGGGAGCTCGTTGCAGCGTTTGGCACTTGAAGATGCCGCTAACAAGGCCCAAGACAAAGCACACGCGCTCTTGGAGCTGTCGGGTCTTTTGTTCTGTGAACTGGAACGATCTCCCAAGCCAACTGCGATGCTTTTAACTGCGGCACGTGCCATTGTTCAGAAATCCTGGCTTCGAGTTGCAGAATGCAACGTGTATCTGCGAGATCCACTGACCCGCGAACTTTACTCACCAGGCAACGCAACACAGGGCGAGTACCGTGTCCCATTATCGTCTGGTAGTTCGAGCGCAATGGCAGCTGTACGTACTGGCCACGTCGTGAATTTAAGCGATGCGAAGGCCTGTTCCCAATCTCGAGAGAGACACACAAAGCCTGTAATGGCTGTTCCAGTCAATGATCCGTCCTCCGGTCAAGTACTTGCTGTACTGGAATTACTGGAGAAAAATCCAAGTTCAAAGAGAGACGTGGAGGGTGCTGTCAGTCTTGAGAAGCGCTACTTTGACCATCACGACGAAGATCTGGCTCGTGGAATCGCGCGTCAAGTTGCTTCAGCTCTTCGGAATACACAGCGTCTCGATGCAGCTCGAACGGCTCAGCGGAAAAGCGAGGCGTTGCTCTCCCTCCGCCTTCCAGCCGCCACTGGAACGATGCCAGGTGAACAGGCTGGCGCAGTGTTTTCTTTCGTGGAGGCCGCAGCTTGTAAAGCTTTACGTGCCTCCCACGGCGCGTTGTTCTTGATTGACGCTCCAAGTCGCTCGCTGTTTGCTCGTGTTGGTACGAATTGGAGAGGATATGCGCTGCCGATCGGACAGAAGCTGCAAGGGCGTGTCGCTGCTACTGGAGCTGCCATGCGTCTGGTTCGTGAAGCTCGTACACACCCGGAGTTTGACGGAGACTACGATCGTTTGATGGGGATGCAGACGTCCAGTCTGTTGTGTGTTCCCATCAAGGCGCAACCTTCAATGTCGGCGTCTTCTTCCACTCCGTTTGCGTCTTCAGGAGCTTCAGGTCGATCTGGACGTCGTTGTAGCAGCAGCTTCAGTACGTGCAGTAGCACGGACGAGGACGGTGACGATCGGCCGGTTATTGGTGTCTTCTACGCTGTCAACAAGTTGAACGCCAATGGCGAGACGGAAGGTTTTGACGTTGAAGACGAGCAAGTGCTGCGTGCCATTTGCGTGGAACTGTCCGCTCTCGTTGAACGTCGAGCCTGGGAGCTGGTGTTCGAGTCTCCGTCGTACGAAGACAGCGAAAGCAGCGACAGTGAGACTGAAAGCCACGTGACTCGGACGTTCCTATCTCAGTACACGACTGCGTCTCCAGTGCGTCGTCGTCGCCGTCCTCGCTCTCGCCTCCCGTCTGTTGTGGATCACGATCATGCGGCTGCAGTTGTTGCAGCCACTTCGTACCATGAAGGCTGTTTCCTGGGCAGCAGTGGCGGCTGTGGAGTGCTCTCTTCACTCTCTGGAAGTATCGGTTTAACCCCTGGACCAGGAGCTCCAAGTCCAGTGTTACAATGGGATTTAGATCCCTGGCAGTTCTCTCCAGCTCAGCTCGTAGACCTCGCAGTGGACATGTTCGAACTCCACGAACTGATGGACGGCTTCGCTCTTCCTGAAGCTACGCTACGTCGGTTCCTGCACAGTGTACAAGCCCAATACCTGGACGTCCCGTACCACAACACGTACCACGCGTTCGCGACGCTGCACATGACGTTCCTGATGCTCTCAGCGCAGAGTAAGAAGCTGGCTCCGTCTCTGATTCCCGCTTCAACTGCTCTCGGCCTAGGCCCGACCACCAAAGCGCAAGCGATCGAAAGAACGAGACAGAAACGCTGTGGAGAACTGGTTTTATCCCCAAAAGAACGACTGGCGGTCTTTGTGGCGGCATTTTGCCATGACATGGGCCATGACGCCCGTACCAACGACTTCCACGTACGCTGCAGCTCGCGTCTTGCTCGTCGTTATAATGACCACTCCGTACTGGAGAATATGCACGCGGCAGCGTGTTTTGAGACCATGAGACGACCTGGTAACGACGTGTTGGCTGGACTTGAGGACGGATCCAGTGACACTGCGGGCAATCGACGTGTGGTCCGTAAGCGCATCATCCGGGCGATTCTGGCTACGGATATGCATCGACACGCGAGTATTGTGGCGAAACTACACGAGGCTCAAGTTCGAGGGAGTCGGAACGACGATGAAGCCTTGCGGGAGCTGCTGGTGGACGCTGTGGTCCACTCCGCAGACATCTCCGGCCCAACACAGAGCGAAGAGCAGCATTTCCGCTGGACGACGAGGCTGTTGCAGGAGTTCAACGAGCAGCACGCAGAGGAGGTGGAGCTGGGCATCTCGGGCACTGCGTTCATGGACACGCGACCGGATTCCGCTGAATTCGCCCGTGTGAACTTGGCGTTTGTGGACTCGTGCGCGTTTCCATTGTGGAAAGCCCTTAACGGCATGTTGGCTGGACTGGAAGGGTGTCTCTCGAACGTGGAGAAGAACCGGACGATGTGGGCGACGCGACTGGAAGAAGCGACGAAAGTGGAGGCGGAACAGAAGAACAAGAAGACGGTGAAGCCTGCAAGTGAAAGAAGCCCCGAGAGGTTAAACTTGACCACGAAGTTGGTTACTACCCCGGATTCTCCAAAGGAAGAGAAAGTGCCGAGTAAGTTTGTGACCCCCACGAAAGCTGCTCAAAAGGTGGCAAAGTCCATGCAGCCGTCGGAGCTTCCTCGACAGCAGAGGAAGTCAGACGAGAGAAGCCAAACGTACACTGCCTATGCGACGCCCACCAAAACGGCAGCCCACAAGAAGGCGAACAGTCCTTCCACGACGTCCAGAGCCACGCAACCAGTGAATATCCCACAGCAGAAAGCGAAACGAAAGCTGGAGCTACGTTAGGGCGACAACTTCGCCAACCATATCTATTGCTGTATCATAATAAAACACCAGTTTTGACGAACCTTTGCTAGGTTTTTTTTCATAAAAAAAAAAAACTTTTCAAACTGTGGCTACTGGAGCAGACCAAGTTTCCGGATCGTCTGGAATTGCTCTGGAAAGAACGTTTTAGTGAAGTATTATACGTGTAACTTTGACTTAAAAGAGCTCAATATCGGACACGTACCGGGGATTTCCATCAGCGCTTGCATGGCAAAACCAGCCTCTGGATTCCTCATGTTGCGCTTGAGCACCTGATTGTACTCAACGAATTGGAAATTATCAAATCGTCGAGCTGGAAGTTGGTCGTCGAACTCCTCCATCATCTCCCAGGGACCGTCACCGACTCCAACCGTGACGATCGCTGTGGCAATTCAACATATTTAAGACTGCGTACAAATAAGGAAGGAGATTCAAAGTAAACTTACAAATTGGGTACTTGGACGCCTCGACGATGGCCTTCCTAGTCGCTGTGGGCTCATTCACTTGTCCATCAGCGATAATCACGAGGATGTGATAGCCAGGATCCTGTTTCACAGCCTTTATGGCCTCATAAATCACTGGCGCGAAGCTCGTAGGGCCGTAAAGTTGAAGTTCTGGAGTGATTTCGTTGTATCGCCTCAGAACTTCGTCAAAGCCTTGACACCCTTTGCCCTCCACGAACGGGAAGCAGCGATTGCCTAACGTCGTGGAGTCTCCGAAGCCAAAAGTCGGGATGACGTTGTCGTCGTCGAAAGCTTCGAGCGTGCGTCCGATGGCGCTGATAACGCTTTGGTACGGGTTCTGAACGGCGCCAGTGGGGTCGATATAGTGCAGACAGCGGCCGCCAAAGCTGTTCTTCCCTGTGCACTGCAGAACAGCGTCAGTATCATACTGCAAACGTCAATTCCGTCCTTCCCCACCGTATTCGACTCTGTAAAATCAATCTGGAAAGCAACAAGAACGTCCCAGGTTCAGCCATAAAGTACTTGGTGAGCTGGATAAAATCCTACGCACCCCAAGGATCAAGTTGGACGACTCCAGTCCCGCTTTCCTGTCATTATCAGTGTCAATTACGACCGACTTTCCATGTTTCCAACTTTTTTCTTTTGCATCACCTCAAGTCGCTCTGCACTTCCTCTACAAGCACAAACAGTCAAAAGGGTTAATCCACTGTTACGTGAAGTTGACTTTCGACCGCACCGATGGTCTCATATCGATCCGGAATGGGCTGGAACCCGCCGATCTTCTTGTACGGCGCACCGGCCTCTCGACTCGAAGCGCACCCCATGACAAAGTGTTGAAATGACTGAACGAACGCTGAACGGATTTCCCAAGGGTGCCCAATAGTGGATGACAACGTAGCTTCAAGTTTAATGGGTTAATTGATAACCCATAAACCTTCTACACTACCTTAGCAATGGCCTCCTGGAACCTCCGGCTCTTCCGTTCCAGTCTCCGTCGTATTCGTAGCGTTAGTTTGCGGCCAAGTAGTGACATCCGATCCATTGGCAAAGATAGTGAAGCCGTCGGTGGGCACAGCTTCCACCGTGTTGATGTCGTTGGCGAACCACAGGAAGCGGAAGGACTCGCGGGTGGCGATGATGCGCGAACCGCCGAACATGACGTTGTTGCTCGCCAGCGACCAGCTCGGGATCAAAGACGACGCGATGCGGGGGCCTGCGTGGCCTTCGTAGTTGCCTCCAGAGCCTGTCGTGACGTGGTACATCCCGTTAACGGCGTCCTCCTTGTTCTTGTAGATCTTGGCTGTACGCTCGTACGCGTGCACGTGGCCCGCGATCATGGCGTTCACGCCGTTCGCGGAGAAAACGTCCTCCCACTTGGCGAATAGACCACATTGGGGCTCGGAATACACTGTACCGGAGTAGTACGAGCCGTTCCAGCAGTTTTCGGCGTCGGTATCGGCGATATCGAAGATCGTGGACGAGCATTGGCACTGGTGGTTGCTCCACGTGTTGTAGTACGGGTTGTGCTTGAAAACTACCACCCACGGGGTCACTCTACGGTCGACGCTCTCCAGATCCGCCTTGACCCACTCCAGCTGGGCATTTCGGTCCGCCAGCCACTCGTCCGTGCCCACGACCGTCGTATTGGTGCCGCTGGATCCAGTGTAGTCGTCGAGGAAGACACAGTGGATAAGCCCAATGTCTACGGAGTACCAGGTACGCAGCGCCGTCTTGCTGTCCTCGGAGATCGGAGTGTACACGCGGTTGATGTAGCCCAAGTAGTTCTCCGCCTCCAGCTCCATGTCCTCCGGGTACGGGTACATGTTCAAGTGTCCGGACGACGTGATGGTCTCGTGGTTCCCATTGATACCGGTAAGAGGGTAAACGGACGTGAGGTTCTGCTGCTCTCGGAACCAATTGTCCCATTGCAAGTGCTGCCCGTTCGCGTACGAGTAGTCTCCAGCGATCACCAGAGCTTGGATGTGTTTCCCCTCGAACGTCTTCCCCTGTTCAGCGAACGTCGTCTCGGATGACGTCGTGTCTCCAGGGTCTCCGATAACGCCGAGGATGGTCTCATCCGAGTCTGAGCCAGGGTGCAGTAGCGAAATGAAGGACCCGGTGAAGTCCGAGGCGCCGATAGTGTACGTGTACTTGGTCGTCTCCGCCAAATTACACAGCAACGCGGTGTGGAGGAAAGGCGACGTGTACGTGTAGTTGTACTCAGGCTCAGACACTGAGTAGTTGACGAACGTACTGTCCGTCGTGATCGTCGAACCGCCCGCAGTAGCGGAGACCGGATACGACTTGGCGTCGTCCGTGGCGAAGGACAGAGCGATCCCATTGGCACAGTCGACAGCGGGACTGGAAACTCCAAGGTGGACTTGTGTCACCTCAGCGGAAGCGACTGCGACCACTGCAGAGAGAGAGAGGAAGAGCTTGACCATTGCGACGGAGATTGAAGAGTGAGAGCGACAGTGGAGACTATCCCATTGTCTTGCGGCTACCGGTACGGGCAAGAGAGGCAGAGTCCCATCTGGTTGTCAATGAGCTACGAATAACTTGGAGCTTAGCTGCCTATTGCTAGACCCCCGGGATTGCGCATTGAGACGGTCCGTCGAATCTGGTTCCGGTGGAGTTTGCCTTGCCAAGTCAGAGACGTGAGAGAGACGAGTGTATACGATGGCGTAGAATGGCCAGTGCCGTGCTCTCAGATGCTCCAGGCGTGGAGGAACGAATCTTAGTGGGAGCTCAAACTCGATGTGTAATTCGTCGGACGTTGAGCGACGAAGCGAATACTTTGAACGAACTTATGATATCGAAGCACTACACGGACCAACTTGTAGAGCTGTTGCCGTCTGAATCTCTCGTTTCCCTGGCCAAGCGCATCGCTGCTGAGTGGCAACATGGTAGGATAGCTGCTGCACTGCGCTCAAACTGTTCATGACTGCGACTCTCTCCGTCCGATTTGATGCAGCGCATTAACCCTTTTATCCGACATTGTGGATTAACCATATCGCTTATCCTGTATTTTAGCCAATACCTACACCTCGGAAGATCGTATGAATTGCCTTGAGATACCAAAGTACCGTCAACTCAG
>LGSM01000187.1:0-55226 GCA_001314345.1 Phytophthora multivora | reverse complement strand
GGACCACCCCCCACAGTGTGTACCAGCAGTGCTGGACCGGCACTGCTGGTACAGTGTACAATCGTCTCGATAAAGTCGCAACCTGTTTTTTTTACGTTGTAACCATCTGATTGGCTTATATTCGAAAGGTCGCGATCTTTTGATATTCAGTTTTGGTTGTCATCGAGGTCGAATTGGCAATGAAGAGCGACGCATCCGGTTGCTCCCCCTCTACGGCATCTTCTGCGTCTGAATCTGCTGTTGCAAGGCCCAACACGGGGCCGGTGACTACATTTTTCCTGCGGTCAATGGACTGGAAGAGCAAGCGCGTGACAGTCGATACATCAGATCGAGACCTAGGGACAGACACACAGGAGAATACCGAAGAGGTAGAACAGGGGACTCCAGTAGAAGTGGAGGAAGAACCCGCGGAAGAAGATACTCCGCCATTGGAGACGGACGAAAACTCCGATACTGAAGCCGAGAAGAAGACGTTCGAGGTGACGTACCAGTGTCTACCGGATGAAGAAGAAAGCATCGAGGAGGAAGTAGATGGGGCAATGGATAGCCAACGATACGTGCAGTATCTGGACGTCCTCCTGCAGACAGATGCACATGGAATTGGACTGGACGTGGGGATGAGAAGAGAGGAGGAAGGAACAGGACAAGTGCTCGTGGTACAGTCATTTCGGAGGTTAAACGCCAGGGATGTCGGACCGGCGGAAGCTTGTGGGAAGATACTGGTAGGGGACATCCTCCATGCTGTAGATGGAGAAGAAGTGCATTCGCTACAGCAGTTGTACGGCAAACTGACCGGGAGATTGGGTAAAAAGAGGAAGTTCGTGCTGCTACGCTTCCTCCGGTCTTTGACCAAAGGATCGGGAAGTTTGGGGACCTTTGCTAGACGACGACAACGACAACTTGATGCAGGAGATGCAGTATTTTCAGACATTGACGCTCTACTGCACGAAAACCCACAGATCGCTGCTCTGGTCCGACAACTAGCAACGACCAACCAAATGTTACAGGAGCAGCTCATTGCCAGTCGATTGAAGCAAGAAGAGCAGAATATCCAGCTCGAACAGCTCCATGCGCTCTACGCACGGACACAAGCGGAAGGTCTTCCGCTCTTTTCACTCTCCAAGACTATTCGTCCGTTTACGCGCAAATCCAACCCGAAGGTTGGCGATGGGTTGGAGAAGACGGCTCCTACCAAAATTCAGGCGGAAGTGGCTGAAGCCGTCAATGCGGAGTACGCAAGACTTCGACAAGAGTTCCAACTGCAGCGCAAGCTGGACAAGCGCGAGTTAGAGAAGAAATTCGCGGAAAAGTCGCAAATGCTCGAGGAAGCTACTGCAAAGAAAGTGGAGATGCTAGAGGAGGGCTTTCGACGGGCGCTACGGCATTACATGGAGGACCATTACAGCTTACGCCATTGCACAAAAGATGGTACAGTCTTGAACGACGGAGATGCGGATGCTGGAAGCGTACAGTTCAAGAACGAAGAGCAAACCTTACGGCAGGTTCTAGTCTTACTGGGGAAATACGAAGAGATGAAGGTCGCGCGGGCCTTGAAACTTGAAACCCTGGATCCAATTATTACTATTCCAGCAAAGGTAAGACAACAATAATGGAAAGAGAACCCAGTGGGCTTGTCATTTATTCAGCTTTTCTAGTAAGGGAGCCCGTGGGTGTTAATGTGCTTCCGGTACGCGGCCACAAAGTGCGCAATAGCGTCGAAATCCATATTCAGCGACTTCATGTACATGGTAGCGTCGTCCACCGACTGGAAACCCGTGCGCCACGACTCGAGAACGTTGTCCATGTTGCTAGGATACTTGTACATTTTCTTGAAGTGCTCAGGAAGTTTATTGATAACGGATTTATCAAGAGTGCGCTCTTCTTCTTCAGCGTTGTAGGCGTTCGGCTTCTTGTGCGAGCGCAAAAGCCGGCTTGTGGCATCGGTTTGGGTCGACAGCGCGTCGCCAGAAGCAACGAGAGAGACCAGAGCCACGAAGAAAAGGAGAGCGAAGCGCATTGTTGGAGTCGGGACTTCGAGTTGGTACTTGGGTTCTTCAGAGCAAATTGGAAACTGAAGGCTCACAGCGGAGGAGCTCTATTGCCAATGGCGTTGGTTTGGCGTTACACCACTGGTGTGGCAAAGATTGTCGCAGACGATGCCTTCATGTACAGTAGATTGTACTGGTGTGCTTCTATTTCTTCAATACAAAAACGTTGCGTTGTGTTTTTGTGCGAATTCGACAGTGACAAATCATATTGTCAAAATTATGTTAGCCATTGAAAACAAAGGAGTAAGAATCTTAGCTTCAGCGGAATGTAAAAATGTACTTTGTAATCTGTGATTGCACCATATCACGATCAAATGAAAAAACTAATAATACATAAAGGAACTAGAAACACCTCATCTTGCAAACTCTAAATAATTTGTAATATGAGGTGTTTCTGATGATCACGCGATATGATCCACATTATATCATAATAATTTTATGATCATTTGGTATGGGGGGGCTACGACCAAGTTCAACTACCATATTAATACGCCTAGACGGTGGTGGTTAACTCCACAGCCAGCACACATAAAGGTAGTCGTACACTTTATTGTAAAAAATTTCTAGTACCACATTGACTCTTTATCAAATCAAGGATCCTAGTTGGGATTTGAAAGAGCTGTTGGTTCCTTGGCACTAATCTTTTTTGTGACCAAACAAGATTACTGTAGTGCCAAACTTTGGTCACTCCACAGTACGAGCGTTAATTTACGAAGATACGACCGTTGTTGTGCTGCTTCTGTAGAGCGTCGTACGCCCTCCTAAATGCTTAAGTCCATAGCAAAAGGTTGTGCAGCCTTCAAAACTATTGGACACCGTGTATTGCAACGACGTATATAAAAGCAGCTAATTTCTTTCATATTATCTGCGGCTCATGTACGCCTCATTCCAGGAGGGCGGGTCAAAGCTAATACTGCAACGAATTGTTGATTGATACTGCGAGTATTTTTATTTTATTTTATTTTATGAACTGTCGATCAAAATTCAGAAATATGCACTTCGGAATACATGTAATCGAGAGCGTCAGTTCCAGCAAAAAGAACGTAGACTGCAGTGGGGTTATCTGACAAGAATCACAATTAGCAACCAACTTTGTCGTGCTGAGCAAAGATCGAGGAAGCCAGAGGAAAATGTATCCGCTCACTACGTGTACACGTATGCTACCCTCCCATCAGAAGATTAACGTACGGAGCGAATTGGCCTTCTTGTGCAATTTCAAATTGCACAAGAAGGCTTTAGTGTTGATGGGGTTTTCATGATTATAACCCCTTGAAGTGCACATGCACACTGAATATATGATCTTGTCGGTAGTATTTCTAGTAGAAATTTTCCACGACTGTGGGAGAAGTGTCGATCTCTCCAATCTTCTCACAAATCTGCACCCACGTACCGGAGAGAGTGCTGGCTGTCGTGCCCTCGCACTTGTGTCTCATAGAGTAGCAGAAGGACTCCACCGACGAGACGTAGAGGATCGTTGCGGGGCCTAAATGAGGCAGTGGATTGTACTACCATGTAGTACACAAAGGTTTTTCACTGTCTCCCTCCCCCAAGAAAATTTCCGCATAACGGACCAACTCTTTTGACTGAGATTCGAGTCAATTTCTCCCTTACCTCGACGAGGTCCCGAAAGGAGGTAGTTTTCATGTCAACCCCTTCTTCCGACCGTTCTACAAAGGCGACGAACGCTCCAACGTGATCTTGGGTGAGGCACTCGCTGGCGTATATTGTAGCCCATGTCTACTGTGAGTTTAAAGGGTTGGCTGATTGGTAGAACGCAGCTACAACAGCACGCACCAAAGCTCCAGCGAATGTAATTTGCATTTGGCGAGGGCTTTAGCCACTACCCATTGCGCAAGGAAGCAGACGTCGGGTTCTGAACCGGCGGCATGGTGAAGTCGCATTGGTGACTTCGAGTTGGGAGTTCGGGCTTGAATTCCCGTACGAAATTATGAAGACTCTTCTTGTTGAAGAGCGTGATCACGCTTAAAAGAAGAAGTCTTGAAATCCACAGATCGAACAGAGAGTTCTCGTACACAGAGAGAGAGACACACACACGCGCGCAGAGGGTGCTCAGCAACTCCCTTGCTTGGATAGTAGAGCGACCTTTGTGTCGAGGATGCAATTGGTCTGAGAAGAGCATGAGACGAGCTTGTTCCGCCTGTTCATGGATCTAAACCGCCAGGAAGAATAGGAATTGAGTGTAGATCGATCGCGATGTTGCACTCGTCTTCTGCATATATTTTTCCACTAGCTGTAGATGAATTGGCAGTGTCTGCGAAAAGACACCACCACCGATTGAATTCGTGGGCTCTCTGCTAGGGTTTCTCGAAAGTGTACACTTAGCATTATCCAGCAACCTCCATATCGCGTGAGAAACGAGTGTTGTGCGCTCTCGCCAGAGTATCTAAAGTGTTATGTGCTTCTGCCCCACATCCACACTGGTGCCAATCAGTTTTGGAAATAGCAACGATAATTTCTTTCTTTGCTGGAGATGTCGAGGGGAATTGGTTCTAGGATTTCTGCAGTGAAGGATTCGCCCTTGGTTTGCTTCGCTCGCATACGAGGCTGCATGTTGAAAGTTCGGGCGAGATCGACCGGTACGAAATGCACAAAAGGCTCTGCTTCTCCTGCTACCAGTACTGAGTGCACGATCTTCAAGGACAAGTTGTCCGCCATGGTGACAACGCGCTCATGACCTCGAACTTCGATCTGCTGGGGGAAGTTGGTCTTGGCTTGGCTACCGATAGTCCTTTTGCTGGCGAGTTTGTAAATGAGATAAAAGAAAGTCCTGTGTTTTGTTTGCATGACGGCTGACCCTCTCATGTCCAGCGTCGCGTAATTGGCAAAGGCTTGCGCTTTTATGGGCTGCGTAGTTTACTGGATGCATGAATGTTGCGTACCATAAACCCCTGCAGCTGAAGGAGAAACACTCCAAATGTCTTCATTGTTATTGTTACAAAATTCTCTAACCAAAAGTTCCGTACAGCTTTCAATCCAGCAGATCAATGTATTTCACGAGAATCTGCTTGACTTTGTCCATCAGCTCTGCCGGTAAAGCTGAGTCTTCCTGTGCTGCGGCGTCGAGGAGCGACTCCAACAGCCCCCACAGCTCCCGCTTGCGATACATCTGGGTCTGAAGGAACAAAGGCGAGTCCAGCACTCGCTCCAGCAGCTCCATATAACGCAGTCGCGTGACGTCTTCCTGCGGCAGATCCGTGCACTCTCGAATAACGAGATCGATCAGAATCTTGAAGTCGTTCACAAACACCAGCGCTGACGTCGTTTCATCCGCCAGAATGTCCCCAAACAGCTAAAACACCATAGCAACAAAGATTTTCATCAGTATCTAAATGTAAAAAAAATAAGTAAAAGAAAACTCTACTCATACCTGCAATGCGTTCCATAAGTAAACAACTCGTTCCTTCGGACAAGGGCATCCACACGAGTTGATGACGTGCAGTAGAGCCCCACTCAGATGTTCCCTACCATCTTTCATATCCCTCAGCACTTCCCCGACCAACACCGACCGTCCACACTTCTTCTCGTGGTTATGGAACAGCCCCAGACACACCGTCGTCGCTGCGAAGACCTTCGTGGAGCAAGAGGACAGCAACCGCAGCATTTTCGTCAGCATCCCAGCGTACATGCTGTTCTGGAAGACCTGAGCGCAGACGTCGCTGTGTGTAGCCAACAGCACGCGCTCGAGGAAGCCGAGCCACGTGAAGAGCTGTTCGGCCTGTTTGGCGTCTGTGGCGTCCAGTTCCTCCATAGCCTGGCAGGTCGAACTTACTACCGCACGAAGTTTATACGACTCTTGGGTATTGATTCTCACAGTCAAGTCTGAGTCTGAGTCTCCCATATCGCAACACACGCTCAGCAGCTCAGCAGCGCGAAGACGGAGCCATAACGGGGAGAAGACGACGTCCAGTACTAAAGTCCATAGTTCTCGAGACACTTGGGCGGATGGCGGCGTCCAGTCGTCAGTGCTGATAGCCAAACAGTCGTCCACTCCTTTGCTGATGTCCTCGCGCACGTGCAACTGCTTCTCGATACGCGCCAGCAGCTCCAAGTTCTCGTCCTGGTCCATGGGCGAGTCTACGATGCCCATCGCTGGTAAATAAATACCGGTAATAGCTAAAAGTGTCATTACGCACGTTATTACTTTTTTTGAAACGTTTAAACCGTAACAACTGAATTCGTACTTAACAATACTATTCCGGTGGTTTTGTCTCTTTTCGTACTTAACCGAACACCATTTTGCGGCTCTGAGCGCTCCGTTTTAAGTTCTCAAGAAGCTCCTCCGATATGGTCGTGGCTAGTGGTCGTCAAGCGGCGCTCGTGGGCGGGCGCCTGGTGTCGCGTCAGTCCTTGGCGCTCACTAAGAAGACGCAGACGCGTTCGTTCTACACGGTGTTCGAGAAGTACCTGGAGGCGCACAAGCGCTACGGCTGGAAGGGGACGCTCTGGAAGCTCTACAACCCTGGCGACGTCAAGTTCGGGCGCTACGTGGGCCAAGACGAGAACGGATTCAAGTACTACGAAGACCCTACCGAGGTCTACGGCCAGCACCGCTGGACCGAGTACAAGGTGGACTCGTGGGAGGAGGTGGAAGGCACGCTGATCCCCCCTCAGTGGCATTTGTGGATGCACCACCTCACGGACTCGGTACCTGGTACTGGCGGCCAATTGCCGGAGAACTGGGAGAAGCAGGAGACTGTGGACCACTCGGACGCTCCATTCGTCAACCACATGGGAGGACACGTGCCGTACTACCCCAACAAGACGCTGTACCGCTCCCGCGGCTACAATGTCGGTAGTTTGGCCACCAAGGCTGACGAACCGGACCAGTACTACCTGCAGCCTGGTCACTTACGTCGTACGCGTAAGCGTCAAGCGCACTACTTTGCGGACGTGGACTACAACAACCCGGAGAACTCGGACGAGAGCCGCGCTGAGGGGCTGCGTCCTGCTGACATCAACTAAAAAGAGCTGAAGACGAAGGAGCTCTTTTGACATGGAACTCAAGAAACCAGAGCATTTTCACAAAAGTAAAACGTCAAATATGCCAGCTTTTCGCTTTCATTTTATTATGCCCGGCAGCTCACAGCTTCTTAGCTCCGTACCAAAGCTCTGCCCAAAAAAAAATCATTAACTAAAAGTTTGTCTGAAGCTGCGCCGCCCACTTGACTAGGACATCGAACCTCACTCAGCGCACTAAATACATACACCCTGCGAGTCGTCCATTGAGCTCTTGGTCTAAATGGCGATCTCACTGCAGCCGTCCTTCGCTTCCAGGTTCAACGCGATGAGCGAACCGGAACGCGTTGTGTTGGCGCTGTCAGTAGACTCGGTGGACGCGCGTTCGGACGAATTGTCCTCCCCATAGTCGCTGTCATCTGCACTTGACAACTGCTGCAGCAACGGCATCGAAGAGACGTACGCCGAGCCACGAGCTGACGTGGCCACGCTGTCTCTGGTAGATGTAGACGAGATGGACGATTCCGACAGGAACGAAGCGGTCGACATGGCGTTCGGGTCTTCCTCCGAGCTGCGAGACGACACTGACATCTTCTCACCGGACAACTTCGGGATCGTGTCGTACACGGAACCTGTTCGCTTGCCACGTCCAGCGACAGGAGAATCCGGGCCCATACTCTCCTCTGAAGCACGGACCACCGGGGCCTGCCGGGTCTGTGCCACCGGTGCCGGCGCCGCGCGCGTCGGAAGCGGAGCCAAGAAGCTTTGGTTGTCATTGTCCGGGCCCATGCTGATGTCCATGCCGTTCTGACTCGTTGCACTCTGCGTGAAGTCCGCCTGTATGACCTGTGGCGACTGGTTCTGTGCGTTCATGTCCACGTGGCCGTGTGCGTTGGTAGCCGTCACCAACTCCGCGTATTCGTCCGGAGCCGACAGTTTTCTGGTTCCGGGGGCGCGCGCCGCGTTGCTGGGTCCACGTCCGCTGGCTGTAGCTCCATTTCCGATCAAGCCCGTAAGGTGGAATGTCGTGCTGTCATTGCTGCGTGCCGACGACATGTTCGGGTTCGTGGCGCTCTCCTCCGACTCCCGGTACTGGTAGGAATAGCTGGCCATCTTGCGGTTACTGAACGTGGGGCTGACTCCTCCTTTCGTGTTGAAGACGCTGCTGTCCGTGCTGCTAGCGAGGCTGGGGTTGTACTGCTGACTGGCAGCACTGGAGCGCGTGGAGCTCGCGTAGCTCAAGTCGAAGCCCTTGGACATCCCGAGCTCCCCGGGCGTCAGCTCGATGGACATCTCGGGCATCCCCAGCTCCTGTTCCTTCTTGAATCCTCTGTCTGCCGGCACCGTCAAGCACGTCGCCCCTCCCATCGGTGGGGACATGGCCGACTCCCGGGCTTTCTGCGCGCGTTTCCTACGGGACCTCAAGAACAACAACGTGGCGACGACGAGCGCTAGGACGCCGATGGCGATGCCGACGGAGAGGCCGACGCCACTGCCGCCACCTCCGGAGTCGCTCCCTTCGCTTGCGCCTTTCGTCGCCGTCTCGCCTGATCCTGTCGACGAAGAAGCCGGCGCGGGGGCCGACGTGGGTGGGGCTGTAGTTGCCGGGCTGGTCGTTTCCGGTGCGTCGGTAGTTTGAGTCGACGCGGCATCGCTAGAGGAAGAGGAGGAAGCGCTGTGAGAAGCCGACGCTGACGCTGACGCTGAAGCTGAAGAAGGTGCCGACGTTTTCGTCGTGGAAGTGCTAGGAGTTGAGTCGCTGGTGGACGTGGACGAAGCCCCCGAGGTGACGGAATTGAGCAGACTATTGACCAAATCGTCCGTGGACACGTCGGCCACCGTCCTCATCGCTGTCGATGGAGTTCTACTCGCCCTACGCTCGCTATTACCTCGGCGGTTGAGCCCTGGTCGCCAATGCCTCGAATGAAAGGGAGTCAGTGCCGGTCGTGAGTCTCTACCGGAGCTCGTGGGCCATACTGGGGCCAAGTGCTTTCGTGATTAGCAAAAAAGAGTCGGAAAAAAGGTGAGGCAATCGGCCACCAGTTTTGCTGGAACCGTGCGATCGGACACTACAGGAAGGCGGTGCGACGTCCGGCTGGCGAAATGACGGAGAGGGTAGGAGCGCCCCCAACGCACATGGCGAGCCCCATGTTTGGCCAGGAAATGCGACCGCTTGACCGTTTGCTGATACGTTGACGCACAGGTTGAGGAGCGAACGTTGTTGCCGAACTCGGCAAATCCGTCGCCATGACGAACTTCCTCAGAATCCGCGAGCATTTAGAGATCGGAGCTCGTCGTAACTTACAGCGGGCGTTGGTTTGTATGCTGTCGGTGCTCGCTTGATTGCCAAACTTCTGCTGTTCGCTGTCTGCTGGACACTTTTACGTTACCATCTCACGCAACAAGCAACGAGTTCAGGTCTTTCCCTTTCAACTCGCGCACTTCAATGTAGAGAAAAGTGGAAGACTTCTTCTACGGGTTCAATGTAAGTTATACTGAATAATGTCATCATTCATGTCGACGACAGACCGCCCGTCCTCTTCCTCTTGTACGAGCTCGCAGCCTAGATCGCCCGAAAGTCCTTGAACTTGTTCTCGATGTCCTCCTTGAGCTCCGGGTCCACGGCGTTGCGCACGCCAATGAGCGCCTTTGCCACGGCCTCGGAAGCGCCGATCATAGGCCGCAGCACCGCCACGGGCACGGCACGGATGACCGACCGCACGTAGCCCTGCGACCCCGTCTTCTTGTACTCGACGAGCGGCACGGCCACGATCGTCTTGGCGGCCACGTGCAGCTCACGCGCCAATGAGTCGTAGGCCTGGCCAAAACCTTCCGCGGCGCTCGCCGGTTGCTGAGCCAGATACTGGCGGCCACCGATGCCTCCACCTGCGTCCTGTGCGTTGCGGATACCACCGCCGCCCATCCGTCTAGAATTGCGAGCGATGCGGCTTCCAGCCTGTCGGTACTTGAGCTGTTTGCGACGCAGCGCCGACGACGAGGAGACTACGTCATCCGCGTGTTCCAGCAACGCCTGTGTGCCCTGAGCAACCTTCGACGCCGTGTTCAACGTCTCGATCGTCACCGACTTGAGGAAACTGGTGGCGCCCTTCTTAATGCCGCGTACGAGCCGCCGGTCACGCCCGTAGTGCTCCATCGGGAGGAGGATTAAGTCTGCTGCGCCGGCACCAATGTTCACGAACGGACGCAGCGGAGGCATCGACACGCTGGCCACGCACTTGTGAATCTGGTGCCGCGAGATGTCCTGCACCCACGAAATCAGCACGTTCTCGCCCAGAGCAGCCCAGCCGTCGAGTCCGCTCATCTGTACGCGTCGAAGCACCAGCTCCATACCTTCAAGCACAAACAGGTTGATCACTTCTAGGTAGTCGCCAGCACGCAGCGCCGCGTAGTCAACGTGGTTGGGCCGGTAGTCAATTTTGATCTTGCACGGTTTGATGTCGATACTTTGGAAGAACCACGCATTCAGGGTTACGTTAGCCTCAACAGCAGTGCTCGTTCCAATTGGCTTCATCTCCATCCCGCCATCGTGCATTGTAATCTCCACTTCATCATCGGTATCATCAGGCATCGGGCCGATTTGTTGCAACGCCGGGCGTTTCTTCGGCGCTGGTGGTTCCTCCGTGGGCACGAACTGCCGTAGGAACTTCACTACCTCTTGATCAAGGTTGATACGCAGTGGAAGGAGCCGAGCCTTGAGGCGGTGCTCCTCGCACAAGTTAGGTCCGGGCCGAACTGTGACCAACTGTAGTCGCGCCATGGAGCTGCCACTCTCGCGTGGATGGGTCGCTTCCGACTTCCAGTAGCAAATAATCTTGCGGATCTGCGAGGTGGAAATGTAGTCCAGCAACTCCACGTCGCCGAGTGCCACCACAGTATGAGACGCCAACGACTGCGTCTCAGCCTCGTTAAACATATCCAGACGCAACTGAATGCGCGTAACCACCAATTCGAGCATTTCCTCCGTCTTCCGGCCGCTCTTCTTCAATGAACGCTTCCGAGAAGGAGTGCTATCACTTGATGCAGCTCGTGTCGTCCTCGTTGCCGGGTCGCGCTTCATGAAGGAGGTAGTTGGCGCACTTTTCGCGGTAGAGAACAAAGACGAATTGCTGTCGTTTCCAAAAAGGTCACCGCCATCTGAAGGCACGTAGTTGTCCAGTAAAGCATCCAACAATTTCTCCTTCTTTGCTGTTGCACTGTCAGGATGTTGATTTACCTCGCCAGTATGATTATCCTTCGGAGGATGAAGCCTTACAGCTTCGCTAGCATCACGTGTCCAGTCACATCCACCGAAGAATCGCATGCAGATGTTGAAATTACGCAGCAGGACGTGTTGTACGACGATTGGCGGTGTTGTCTCCACTTTGCGTAGAGCATTTTCCCTTGCGATAGATCGAATAGCATCTTCACACTCCTTTTCACCAAAAGATAGGGACGTAGCTGACCCACCGATTGGAATCTCGACGTGGTGCGGGTAGATCCGCGAAGGTGGGCCACTCATGGGAGGACCTCCATCATCGGACCGTTGGTCATCATAGAACCAGCGTGCTGTCGGCTGATCGGGTGGGGAGACCGTCGGGACACTAAAAGACGATGATGGGGCGCCCGGGTGGCTACTAGATGACGAGAAGGATGCCTGTCGGGTAGGAATCCTACGTGGAGAAGACGTCACGGAAGGGATTTGACTCTGCTCCTCTATACGGAGGTGGTACGGATGTTCGCTCTCCTCTAATTCGTCCTCATCATCGTCTTCCATGTCATCAACTTGATGGCCACCGATCGATTCCATTTCCAGAAGTTGATTGAAACGCGACTGAAGATCGTTGTCGAGAGAAAAATCCAGCTCGATCTCTTTGCCTTCGTCCTCTCCGGCATCAATAATTGACATCGACATAGCATTTGGGAAAGCGTCGTTGCCCTCTGTATCGTTCGTTCCTTCTTCTACCTCACTGAAGGTTTGACGGGCTACACTTCTGTCTTCCATGAGATCCATTCGGTGCGAAAACGAAGAAGCGGTTTCTTCTGTCTGTAGGTCGCTGAGCTCCACGTCGTCAAGCCTGTTCTGCATGCCCCACCAGTTCTTCGATGCAGCTGGAAACGCGCCCATGGGGAAGTGGTTGGCATCAAAGTCGTCTTCCTCATCTTCATCAAGATCGTACGCGTTGTCACTGCTGTAGTCTATGGTCGCTTGCCCCACGCTTGGTACAGAGTTCGCGGGTTGAGCAGATGGGACAGGTGCTTTCTCCTCCATTGGCTCGAACAGGGGGAAGTCTTCGCCAGATTCCTCGCTCTTGGGTGATCCCTCACCAACGTCGCTAACAGCTCCGCCAGGTGCAAGCCACCGTGCTGCTTGTTCACTGTAAGGCATGGCTGTTTTGTCCGGAGAAGATGCCATGAGTGCTGATGCACTTGGAGAGTTAGCGGTAGCTGAAGAGAACCACGGGTCTTCTCCAGCGGAACTGACTTGTGGATGGTCCTGGTTCGGTTCGGGTTCCATCAGGAATGACCCTGCGGACTCGTCTCCATTTCCTTCCAGTGATCGATTCTGAGAATAGTAGTCTTCAATCACCAGCTCGTTAATACGGATCAGTTTTGCGGACTTCCGCCTCTCCTCTTGCTGGTATCTCAAGCGCAACTCTGATGCTGATAGCTGGTCATCGTGTTCAAGGCCATTCACCATACGGTCCTTCTCTCTCTGGATCGAATCCATTCGTGTACGAAGTAACCGCGCTTCAGTATCAGTCGCAACCGTTTTTCCAGGGAAGATCTTCTTTCCACCGCCAAAAGCGTCTTCATCAATCTGCTCTAGGATGTTAATCATACTTCGACCGGAACCTCCGTTATCACTAATAGAAAGTCGTTCACTGCGAACGCTGCTAGTACTGGAAAAGTCACTTGCACCTGACGGTTCAGAAGCTGGCGCACCAATAGAACGCACACCATTTGCAGGAGCAGGACTAAGATTCGTGACAACTGAAACGCTGGACGGATCGCATTCTCCATCCAGACCAACGTACGCAGTAGTATCGCGAGGCTCCTGTTCAATTGCGAGCTGATCAGTCCAAACCGACAGCAATTCGATCAGAGTGTTAAAAGAATCAAAGCACGCGTAAATATTAGCCGTGCCCAGATTCAATTCCACTGATAGCTCTGGTGACGTTGACGCGGCTGAAGATTTCTCCTCCAGCTGACTACGTGACGCAGACGCAACCTCCAGCGCCGTAGGTGGAACCAACACACGTAGGAAAACGTCCACAAAATCCATCGTGACAAGCTGCAAGAATCCAAACTTTTCCAAGAACGTAAGCAGCGATGGATACTCTGCATCCAGGCTCCCGCCACTCCCTCCTGCATACGCATCTACAAATTTGAGCGCCTTCTTCTTCGAGTTCTTGGAATTACCGCGAAGGAAAAGTTCATTGCCGAGAAGAACTTCGTCAATCTCTTCATAGCCAGCACGTGCTTGCGTTAGGAACAGCTCCAAGTCGCCTACAGAAATCTTGTAGCCCTGCATGACAGCACCTGTGACGACATTGGATGAGACACTGACCTTCCCAAGCACAAGAATCAGGCGAGATGTCAGTGTGAGTGGGGCGTAGTCAACCAGTACGTCGTAGAAATTGACGAACAGTTTCGTAAACACCGTCTTAGGCGCCGTTGCCAGCGGCACAGTGTCGTAATCTCCACGTTTGATGGTCTCCAAGAGCTTAAAGCACTCCTCATCAGGCATACTCGCGGAGTCCAGCGGGATAATCGGGACGGGGTATTCCATCAGCACCATATCCAGCATTTGAAACAGCCATTTCGAGCGCACATCGTACCGTAAACTGAGATGCGAAAGATGCAGCTCCACTTTCATCTCACGCATTTCGTTCGTCTGGTCAGCAATATCGACACCCATGAAGAAGATAGGCGCCTTTGATACACCAAAAGGCGTTCTGTAGAGAATCGGTACCACCGTATTTGTGCGGCCATCCTCTTCCAGCAGCGTAGTGTTCTGAGCAAGCACGTGAACACGAGAGACTAACTGCCCCATCCACTGCGAGATCTGGAAAATCTTCAGGGTTTGGAAGGCGAAATGATACGTGAACAGAACTTTCTCAGGCTCCGGTCGGTGGAGTGTAAGGTCTCCGGTCTCTGACGGGCTGGCAGGTTGAGCAGACAGGGAAACGTAGTCACATATCCGGACAGTTCCTTCACCAACCGTGAGGTTGAGGCTCATGTAGCTAGGCATCAACCGCTTCCGAAGCGCAGCAGCAGCAAGCATCTGGTTATAGCTGTCGACATCAATTGGGTTAATCATCAATAGTGCGTCAAATAGCACCATCAATCGGTCCAGCGAAGACTTGAACAGCACAGCATTTGCACGCGGAAGCTTCACTTCCACGGAGTAAAGAGATGCCACTGCTGCAGCCGTCTCGTAGGACTCCGTACGTCCCAAAGCATCCAAATTCCACCCGTTCAATCCTACCCTGCCGCCATCATTGTCGTCACCAGTAACATCATCAGGGGCGCTACCAACTGATGCGCCATCAGGGCTTTGGCTGGCATCTTGAGATAAATTCTGCTTGCTGGCAATAGCCTCTTTCATTTCTTCACGTGACGGTGCCTGAAGGCGCAGACGAAGCGTGCAAACATCCCCCGAGCGTTCATCACTACTGGCCGTGATCAAGACAGCTTTTTCCAATCGTGAGCTTCGCTGGTTGCCATTTTCTGGGGTTAACAACGACACCTTCGCATTGTCAAAAGAAGCGTCAAACTCTGCCAACCACGGTAACGACTCTCCTCTATCTCCTTCTGCATCTTCAGCTCGCGGAGAATATGACGCCACCTTCACACTTTCCAAAGTCATCAGAAGCCTGTCCTCACAGAGGCCACGCTTGGATGATGGTCCAAAGCGAATTAGGTCGCTATTAATCATTGGAAACCGCAGCGTCATCTGCACGCATTCCGTTGTCATGTCGAGCGCTTTTGCGAATGTTTTGGAATCATTTTCAGCTGTTGTTGAAGCTTTTCGCTTGGGTGCTGAAGCATCTTCTTCTAGCAGGGCTAGAAGACGGTGTGCTCTATCCAGGAGGTACATATCCCATTCCAAGAGGACGGGCTGAACATTTACGCGCACCCCAAGAGATGAAATTGCAGCTGGGGCCCCCTCTTCTGGTTCAGACTTGAAATCAATTCGCAATTGAGCTGACAGATTCGTGGACAAATTCACTCTTCGGCCGGACACTGGAGAAGTATCCACTAGCTGTAAGATGCAAGTGGATAGCATTGCTGCTTCGTCCTCTTCAGCATCAAGCGACATACGCGGGAGGGTCTTTTCTGTTATTGTGAATTTTCCAATCGTGAATGCCAGCATTGAGTGCTGGGAATACGCCAAGTTTGAAAAAATAATGTCTTTGAACGAAAGTTCCAGCCGCTCAAGACCATCAACCGATGGCAAGGGTTTCGATGGTCTGACAGGGGCACGGAGGAATCGACTGTCCGTCATTGAGCTCTCATCCTCACGTTCACTCAGAGAATCGTCGTCTCCGTCATCATCATCTTCATCATCAGGAAGGTCGTCATACAGAAGGACGCATTCACACTCCAACAGATGAGCTTTTACTCGCGACTGCACTCGACGGGCAGCTCGATTTTGCGCAGCCGTTGTGGACCACGATAGCTGGCTTCGATCGCCATGCTTGCTTTCCACCTCATTCTCGTCGAATCCATATCGCGCTGACGCATACATGGATTGACTCATCATAGTCGAGCTTCCAAGCGATGCGCCCGGTGCAATCGAGCTAGCAAGGCCTGGTTCACACTCGAAAAAACCGTCATCGTCGCCCTCCAAGTCGGATAAGCCAATGCTTTCGACGCTCTCTGCAGCGGATAACTTCCGCGTCTTGAAAAGCAGTTGCCCTTCTGCAGGCACGTTATCTTCAGTCGACTTCCTTCGTCGTTGGGCAATTTGTAGCTCATCCTGCGTCTGGCGATATTGTACGAGTAGCTGCTCGATGCGTTGGAATTCCTTAAATGACAATTTAAGTGCCCCGGCATCTTCGTCAGACTCGTCGTCTTCACTGCCTGTCATCCAGGCAGGCCGATCGTCACAAATAGACTTAAACATTGCTGCCGCCGTGTACTGGTCTCCAGAATGATGTGCACTCAGCTTCGCAGGATCTGCCGAAAACGCGTCAACAATCTTGCCAAGTTCCGGGAAATACTGGGGCTGCAACACGATTCGGATCGAGTGGAAGAACACATCTGCATCCATTGCGGGCGCCCCTAATGACTCGTAATGGGACAGTTTTACCTGGATGTAATTCTGCTTGCTCGGATCACTCGACAAGAACGGATGAAGCACCATGTCACTGTACTCAGTTCGCCGCCGATTCGTCCATCGGTCTTCCTCGCCTTCTTCTTCCGTGCTTAAGTGCAAATCCATACTGATTCCTCGAAACTTTATCCCCTTCTGAGAGATCCCAAACAACGTACTCGCCGCCATGGACTGCGTGCCTCCCCCCGTCGTCTGCGAGCCATACATACCCGACGGATGATCCAGACTACTTCGTCCGTACACACTCTGGACTTCGGAAGCAGATTCGTCCGTGAACTGTGCCCATTCCAGCTTGCACAGTAGAGCCACATCTCGTCCATTGTGCTGTTCTCCAGTCTCCAACCTCAAGCAAATGTTGGACAACGTGACTTTAATCTTGGACGTGACCTGTTCAATCCAACTGGCCACAAAGTCGAGTCCTTCCTGCGAGATCTCGTCCACGGGCTCCGGCGGCATCGTCTTCTGCTCGGTCTTCTGCTCCGGTTTGTCCTGTTTCTCCTCTGTATTTCCTGTAAAGCTCTGTCTTGTCTGGGCCTCGTCCTGGTCCAGTGGCACCAAAATGATTTCAATGTCGTCGATTTCCACCAAACAGCTCTCGCTCATGATGCTGGCGTAGGAAATGGCGACTCGGACAGAGCCCAAATAGCCCTTTTTGACCTTAAAAGGCAGGCCCTGGGCCTCGCAGAGCTCGGAATTCAGCACTTCCGCATTAAGCAGCAAGTCACAGAGCTCCAGCCTTCCAGAGCGTAAATGCACGTCAAGCTGGTCCAGATCCAACTCATCCGTCAGGAAGCGGCCGATCATGCGCTTCAGCACGAACTTGTAAAGCCGCTTGAGCGCTGGGTCCGTCAACTGCTTGAAGAACTGCATGATGAGGAATGCTGTGGGTTGCACTCGTTATTAATGGTCAATCAGTTCTTTTAGCTCGACAATAAGGGTGTTGAAGCGACGAAATAATACTGCAAGGCTAAAAATAGACGCAATTGGGAGTGTGAGAGAACAGCGAAGTTGGAGACAGCAACCCGGTCCTGTTTAAAGACCGGAGAAGCGCAGGAGACGTGGAGAAGAGACCTACCTGTGCGGAGCCGCTGTTGGGAGCTGGTCTTGACGCCCACAGGAGCAGAGAATGTGCTACTCGCGCCGCGTCTTGCCGTCTGCCGCCTCCGCCTTGCGGCCCGTTTTGGGTTGTTCTCGCTTCCCTATTTGAAGAAGAATGCGGGATGGGGTTTTGGCCAATGGGAGAAGGGTACTGAACCTATCCGCGATTAGTGTAAAAAGGAGACCGCCAATAGAAACTTCGTATTGATGTTGAAGAATTCGTACAGGTTGAATTCCTGACGAAGACATTATTATTAAGCCCCAATTCATAATTCCTGCGTATATGCACCTTAGCTCCCTATGGCACATCCACTGGCGTTTCATTGATGCAAGATACTGAGTGAGGGCGTCACCACGGCTCAATACTTTAACATTAAGATCGCTAATTTACTGACGGATCTTGTGTTACGACGGCTTCAGTTTGTTTGCTAGGGGCCAAAATGCTCCCCAAATAGTCGACTTGTTACGCCATAAACAAGTGTGGGCAAGCGCTACATGTAGGCAGAAGGTGTTGCTGTCAGCACGGGAGAATTTCACTCTTTCTCACTTTTCTCCATCTTACCACGCTTTACAAAGACGAAGTCGATTTTACTTTCCAATCGCCAAACGATAGCAGAATTTCGAGAAGAAAGGAAACGCAGTGTTTGTGGAAGTCCTACCCTTTTAACTGTAAGAGCCCAAGTACTATTGTGAAAAAAATTGAGATACCTTCCACCACGTTAGTGGGGATCCTAATCCTGTAGCGTAGTCCAGTCCTGGTTAACCGATGTCGGTGAAGCTGCTTTACCAGTCGCTCCCTTTTCAAGATCCGCATCATCGACCGCCACCTTCAACTTGTCCTTCTTTGTAATTGTCAGGAAAGTCACAAGGATAGCAATGAGACCAAGAAAAATCATGCTGGTGGCAGTGGTTCCGAGGTTGAGTCCTGCCTTCCACATTGAAGGGAGTTCCTCTGCCCCAGACATGGATGTTGAAGAGGTGGAAGACGAAGAGGATCCAGAGCCAGAGCCCGTGTCCACCGAATCGGCTGGGTTTTGCGACATCAAGTCTCCAAGTGAGGCTCCAAGAGGTCGAGTTAGCACGTAAACCACCCAGAAGCCAAACACCCCGTTGATTTTCTTAGCCCACAAGAGGAAACCCACCACAGCGATGCAACCCGCGAAGAGCAACAGCGAGTTCCCGTATCCGAGATTGAGTTGTTCGGCAACGAGATCTCCCGCTGAAGTCCCCAGTGCGAACGTGACGAGCACTGCCAACCAGTACCAGGCCTCACGACGTCGAGTAAAGATGTCGTGAATCGACAGGTTCCTCTCCATGCGGTACCACGCAGAGAAGACGACGATCAGCAACACGAAGAAGACGATGGTCGTCACTGTCAATGGGACGTTGAGGTTGTCCGTGAGGTTGTCGCTCAGTAGAGTGCCCACTGTACTGATTGCCACGATGACAAACCAGTACAGTGGCGGGTAGTAGAAGTCGAGTTTCATTTGCACTGCAAGTGAGACGAGGAGAATGGCGAGCATTGTGCCTGAGGTGCCTCCCAGGCCAAGGCCGGCATTGTCGTTGAGGAAGTCGGCGAACGTCTCCCCCACTGTGGTAGCCAGCACCTTGATGATCCAGAAGTAAATGGTGACTCGGGGCACCTTGACACCCGCCTGATCATCGAAGAAGCCCATTGGGAAGTTGTTGGAAGTTGCGTGACGTTGAGGTAGTTGAGGTGGAGACAATGCCGCTCAGTTGAAAGCAAAATTGAAAATGGTGTCTGGAGGGAGGAGCTCACTACGAGGTGAAGTGCTACTGTAGTGGGATCGCAGCTCAACTGAGCCAGGCACAAATTGTCTAGTACGTTACATGCGGTAAGGTTGTTTATCTGGGATTTCGTGGGCTAGCACGATAAACGTTCTGTTCAGCAATTGCGCCTTTGGAGTAACGTTACAGGTAGCCCGGCTCACCATAATCGCATTGCGATTACGTTGGCCCAAAATGTCGTTGAGCATGCATTGCTGCAGAGAGAAATATGCACCTGAATCTACAAAACTGCTGCTGCGCTGTGTCCAACGAGTTCTTGTCCACGGAAAGACAAGTGGATACAACTAACTTACATTAATACACGTGCAATTCTCAATGCTGCATGGTCATCCTCGCTGCTATCCACTCACACAAATTCCTTCTCCCACTGTCCAACAGTAATTTAAACTGCATAGCGCCAAGAATACAGAAGCGGAAGCATCATATCAAAAGTTAATGCGTTCATGCGAACATGAACAGCAATGATCCATGCAAACATGAACAGCAGAGAGAGAAAGTTGGCCTTCTATTTGAGTTTAATTGTGTGGTTCACCTATAGAAGCCTGATATGCAAATAAGCGGCTCAGAATTGAATCCGCTTTCCTGTTGGTTGTACTTCGATCATGTGGCACTAAGGAGATGTCGAGTTGTGTTCGGGCTATGATAGACCAGGGTGGCTTGGATGGCAGTACTGTTCCAGAGTGATTCCTGAAGTCGTGGACGCTGGTGATGTTGGCAGATATGCAAACATGAACAGCAAGATAATCCTTTTCTAAATTGAAGTACATTGCACAAATTACACACAACTAGGAAACCAACCTAAACTTAGGTGCGAATTCCAAATATTAGACTAAATTCGGCAATTACCCATAAACAAGGCTACTTGAAAATGACTGGCCAGTGCGAAACGGTCTGCCGCCCCCTCATTTTCACTGTTCATTCGCCATTTAGAGCTGCTTCAGGCAAGAGATTCTTCAGGATACAGAGGGCCTCATGGCTGTGTGTTTAGCCAGTATCGTCGCGTGGAATGCAATGATGATCCAATCTTTCAATTTTCAGACTAGAGTTTCTGAATCCGGGGGGTAGTAGCCCTGGTTGTTGAGAATTTTACTCCGAGCATTCCCACACCCAACGCCTGTATAGTTGTATGAGTTCTTCATGAGGAAAGGAGTGATGATTTTTATTTTCTGTCAACCATCTTTCGGGGCTGATATATCCAAGTATTTGATGCATAACTAGAAATACTGACCTTTCCTCCAGCCATCAAACAGTTTTTTTGCATGGAAAATGTTACCGTCTAGAGTACACGAGGCGTCCTCAGCACGGGAGGTCCGCAGCTTTCTGCACGTTGACGCGGTCGAGGCGACAGCAGCCGAGCACTTGCTCCGGCAACTCCTCCTCGGTCTCTCCCTGGATGACAAAGGCGACGTCGATCACCAGCTTCGACGTCTTGTCGATCAGCGAGTGGATGCCTCGACGGGCGATGTACGAGAACGCGTGGATGTCCACGACAATCTCCGTGGTGCCGTCCTTGAAGTGGTAGATGCGGTGCTGTGGTCGCGTCAGAACTGGCGTCGCATTGTGACTCACTAGCAGCTTCTTGCCCATGCCCGTGAGGCCGCACTCGTCCTGGTTGGTCACTTGGGCGATGACCTTGAAGCGATCGGTCAGTGACGTGTCGTTGCCGGCTTCAAGGAACCTCTTCAAGAGCTTGAGAGTCGTTGTCGTAGGGTCTTTTAACTCCTGCAACAAGAGCCACAAGAAGGTTAGAAGGGGTTCGGAGTTCCATTTCGTACTGGAATTGACGCACCTCGAAGATTTCGTCGGGGATCTTCCAGTAGAGCGCCAAGCTGTATCCTGGGCCATCGTACGTGCCGTCTCCCCATACACTCGGCCCGTAGGACGGAAGTTGTGCGTTGATGATGAAGAGTCGACTGTTCTCGTGTTCAGGCGGAAACTCGACACGTTGGGAGATAAGGTCCAATTTGCTCTCCGTCCGCACGAAATCCGCTCCGATGAACTCGAAAAGCGCTGGCCTTGAAGGCTGCAACAAGCACCGAATCGCACGTTTAGGTCAGTTGCTAACCAACACACAAAACATCCCCAGAACGAATTACAGACCTCTTTCTTCCGCGACTTCTTGTAGTCGGAGCTGCGAACTGTGAACGTTTCAGCGTTCGTTGTCGTCCAGGCATGCTCCACATTGCTCGATCTCCCGTTCGCTTGCATCTCGGTCCGAGTCATGGTACTGGCCATGGGGAACTTGGCGAAATGTCGACTGACTCCGCTCGAGCGTCTTCGAGGCCTTTCACCTGCTCCTTCCGCGCATTTGTCGTCGTCTCTTCGGTCTGGACTGGACTGTGACGCCCTGTGTAGACAGCAGTTCTCTGGATCTTGGCACTCAGCGATGTCCGTACCAAGCAGAGCGTTGTCAATGCTGCCATTCGAGTCCCCAAAGCCGCCCATGCTGCTGTTACGCTGTCGGTTCCCTGACCTTGGGTCGTAAATGCTGGCCATGAACACACAAGTGACAGCGGCGCACACGAAGACCTTCCACAGCACGTGCTCGCTCGCGAGGCAACGGATTGCCACGATGTTCAGCATAAACCCAACAATGAGGCACTGCTTCGTGCCATCCACATGAACGTGAAGATGCCAACAAGAAGCGTCCGGCACTCCGCTATCAGGCCCAGTGGAAAACTGCGTCAATATTCGAGGAGGAACTTTCCGCTTTGGAGGCGACGGAGACGCATCGACATTCTGTTCGTTTGGTGAAGTAGGAGATACGCGACCGAGCGTCGGCGGTGGAGACTCGTGGCCGCTATCACCTGCTTCAGGAGCACTTTCGGATTCGCGCGCTCGTGCTGCTTCTTCTTCCTCCATTTGCTTTTGAAGGAGGCGCTGGCGGTAAAGCTGCTGATGTGTGAGGACTGGAGCACCAGTATTCGCCTTCCCATTCTGCGAGTCTTTCCTGTTAATAGCCTCGGCTATCGCAGAAGTCCAGAGATCGAAATCTGTCTCTGTGTCTGCGCAGAGCTAAGCATGTCCCAGTCAGTTCTCACCCACAATCAGAAGAAATCAACGCTTCCTGCTTACCTTGTACTGGACGCCACGTTTCGAGTCGATGTCATGCAGAGAGAGCGTCGACACTTGGAAGAAATAACGCGTCGGTGCGTTTCTCGCTAGATTCTTCTCGAACAGTAGCGACACGTTATCCATGTTCAGATCCAACGCACCGCGATACCACGGGTGCGCCTCATTCAGGTACAGAAGAGTTTGCTGCTGTTCCTGAGCTTGATCTTGCTCTTGTTTGGCAGAATTCGCCGGATCCTCGATCGTTGTGGCGCCTCGGACAGCAGATTCCGCTTCTTTCGCTTCCACCGCGGACCCGCTCAAGCGTCCAGTACTGTCCTCGACGTTCTCATCAGTAGCTGATGGAGCCTGAGCGGGTGAGCCGAAGGACTGTCGTTTCGTCTCTGTGTGCTGGTTTCCAGACGAAGCAGCCAAACCTTTTCCAGTCGGAACAGGAGAATCGGCCATATGAACGATGTTCCCATGGGAAGAGGACGACGTCGGCATGTGGTTGGCTGGATTGTGTCGGTAGTAGGATAAAACCCCACGTTGACGGTCCAGCACGAACCACCTTCGGTGCCACGAGCGTTTCTTCCCCCATTTGCTGTCGCTGATCTTGTGAAGGTATCCGCAGACGTATTTTTTCGTACTTTGCGACTCGGACGAAAAGGAATAACCGGCGGAGAGCAGTTCAACGTCGTTGTGGTCGTGCTGGTTGTAGCCCTGGGACTTACCGACATGCAGGATGCTCCTGCCCACATTACCCACTCGAGAAATCCCACCCCCGACAGCTTTGCCCATGTATCTCCCCATCTTCTGAACGCCACGGGAGCGAGAGCCCCCAGTTCGACCCTGGACGCGCCGTGTTGCTGCTGAATCATCCGGTGGGTAGAAGGGATCCCGCACAGACACTGGCGTTTCTGTGCGTCCACTTTGGCTGACATCACTCGTTCTCTCTGTGTTCTCGTCGTGTAGGGCGCCAGCCTCTTTTAGAATACTCGTGAGTTCATCATTCCCATTCAGAGAAGTGGTGCTGTCACGGTATGAACTTTGGGACATCTCCATCTCCGTGAGATGGTCGGAATCGTAGAGTCCATCCGAGTCTTCATCCCCGCTGTCTTCACCTCCAATGAAGTCGAAAGAGCTGCTAAAGGGATTCCGGCTCGGGTCGTTTCGGCAAGACGGACTGTTGTTTAAAGGATCCCTAAAAATCGAGCATTTACAGTTAAAACAAAAGTCAATTTCCTCACGTAAAACTCGAAGAAAACTTACGAGTTCGCCAGAAACTCATCGCTGGCACGGATCGAGCTGATGGGACTTCCAGGTTGGGGCGAAGGTGGAAGATGGACAGTAAGGAACTGGGAACTCAAGGTCAAGAGGTAAATCAATCCCATCAGAAAAATAATAACTGCACCAATGTTAAAATGTCTTGCACCCACCTCCATGACGTCCGGATACTTGCGCACCCACGTGATAAACTGCGAATTTGACAACAGGCCCGCCATAGGAATCATACATTCCTCAAAGGCAGCGTAGAGCTGTTTGGGCAGCGGCATGTACTCCTCCAGGTAATTGAGTAAGTACAAATAGTCCTTTTCGGCAATGAACCCCTCTCCATTGTTGCTATACGTCGTCAACAATTCATATCAGTGTGAAATTACCCAGTAATGAATAAATAAATACGAACGTACTTCTCCCCGGAGAAAATAATGTTGTACATTGTGAAGATGTAGCTGATCCGGTCTTCTGTATTGCCTCTGTTCGCGCAACATAACAACATAAAAAATCAGGATCTTACCCACACCGCAGCTCAAAACCGGCACCACCTACTCGTAGAACAACGCCAAGATGCAGACGAACGCTTCTTTAGGAATGGTGTCCCCCGGCACCTCATCGAAGCACTGCATCGTTATATCTACAGCAAAAAGCCACCTCGTGCGTGAATGAATTAACCGTCTCCTCCAAATAATACGTAAAATAGTTGCCCACCTCCGAAGAGACCGCGCAACAGCTTGGACGCCAATAGTCCCTCCTTCTTGGCGACATAGTGCTGCTCCTCGTCCTCCACAGCATCGCCCTGCAGTAGCAAGCAGCGTCAATTCGTCCATTAACCTATTGCAATGACCCTCACAGTATTTGCAACGTTGTAGCGTACCTTAAACGTAAGCCACGCGACTGTGAACTCCCCAGCGTTGACTGCGCATCCAGATAACGAGGTTAATGTCAGTGGTTAAAGCTCATTCCAACAGAACCGCCGGTAGTAGAGCATGCCCCGGAACAGGTAGAGCGTAAAAGGCGGAGAGAACAACGCAGAGAGCCACGTACAGGGCCGGTAGAGCCGACGCTGCTTGGAGGCGGACGCGCCCATGGTCGACTGTTACAAACTGGGCCCAAAAGTGGTGCGTTTGTACGTTGTGTGAGCACATCTCACTCCCACATTGAAAATTGTACACCATAGTGAAAGCAAGTGTGGTTAAACACTTACAGCAACTTAAAACTACAGTGCAACTCGGGGCAGCGTTCGGCTTCTGACACGTACTTGAGCCTGAATTGCGTCCGAAGAGCTCCGGTCAATTGCCTTTTGCACTCGCAAGTGGCAAAGTGTCCTAAAGTGGTTAAAAAGTGGCGAAGACTCGATCTCATCGGCAACTTCTCGGTCGTTGAAGCATCTAAACAGATGCTGAGGCACGGAGAATTCCTGCAGCGGCAGTTCCAGCTGCAACCTGCACCAGGTGACAACAAACGTCAGCGAATTTGTGGCAAACAGAGCTGGCAACTAGAGAGAGACGAACCGGATTGCCACCGTTTGCACAAGATAGAGCGGACACATGGCGAGGCAGTTCTCCTGCTCGCTCCAGTCGTCTGTAGCGACCGTCTCGGTATCCACCACGATGTCGTACACGCACGGGTAGCAGAGTAAGATGCCAGCCAACGCCGTCGCATTCAGAAGTGGCGGTCGCTTTAACTCCAGCACTTTAGGAGCTGATAGGAGGCTCTTGCAGGCTGAAATAGTCCAAGCAGAGAGAGTCTGCAGTCTACTGACGTCGTTCAGGAGCTGGGGTGTTGCTAAGTTGGCACTGACGTCCACGTACATCTGAAAATGCAAGCCAAATGCCATTTTCTCGCGGATGAAGGCCTCCACGTTCACGAAGAAGACGTTTCCATCCAGTATTACAGCGCGTACGTGACTCCAATGCGACTCCAAGTCCAGTAAAAGCGTCGCCTGTTCCTTGGTCAACGCACAGCAATCCACCAGACATGACGGTCGAACTCCAGTCGCTACGAGCTGTAGATCATTGAGAAGCACGCGCAATTGAGCCATCTTGAGCTTCACCCTCGTTCTTGAGCGTCTTCCTCGTGTGAGTCGAGCATGAAGACGCTGCACGTCTTCGCCCGTCAGCCACAACTGTCGATGTCCAGTGGTTTGAGCTCCAGACGAACGATACAACCACCAGGACACTCTGGACAAACACCACTGCTGCGACACAGTTAAGAACGCGCAGAGCTCGCGTTGACAGCCCAGCAACACACTCAGCGCCTTGGAGTCATTCGGATAAACGCTCATCGGTTATTGGAGGGCCAACCAAGTAACAGCGGGCCAAAGTCAGGCCGTTGCAGTGGCACAATCAGAGACTTTCGTTGAGCAAATGGGCTTCACATCTGTGCGCCAGGTCCCTCCCGTCCTGCGTTTCACTCGCGAATTTCCCTCGCATCGAGCAGAATGGCACCCCCAGCAGTGAAAACGATGGAGAACGGGAACGTCCGGGTCCAATTACGAGGCTTCGAGCGCGTGTACACGGCTGTGGATGACTCATCGACCAAAGTGGCCCACGTGATGACTGTGAAAGGGCCTGTGGACGTCCTGGTGTGCCACCTCCCGACTGCGTTGATGCACACGTTCAATTTACACCCGAGGATGCGAGCGTTGCAGGTGAAAGGCGCTTTCCACGAAGCCGAAATCCAACCATTGATCACCGTTGGCGACGTTGCTACTCGTCGACTTTTGCGTGTCAAAGTCACGGATGGAGCTCAAGAGCAAGCGGAAGTGTGGAAACAACACGTACAGGAAGAATGTGAGAAGTTCGTGAATCGATACGAAGAGTTCGCATCTTTTCTGGAGGTTTGGGTCGATGAGAAGGAGAATTTCGCCAGACTCTTCCTCTTCTCGGACCACTACATGTGCGACGGCACTTCAGGGATGACGATCATCAACGACACGTTGAAGCACGTGGCTTTACTCTCCAGCCAGAAAGACATCGAGAACAAACAGTTCCCCGTTCGTGCATCCCCGTACAACCTTTGGCTGGACAACTACACAGTTACGACTCCACTGACGAGGATGACAGTGAAGCTGCTTGCACCTGTGATCAAGAGCATCCTCACGGGTCATACGAAGCCTCTGCTACCTGCTCGTTCGGACCAGGCAGATTTGGTGTATCCGTTCAAGAACAATCCGAGTTACGCTCTGTTCGAGGCTGGCGCACCGGAGACCGTGGAGAAAGTGCTTCGACGCTGCAAACAGGAGGGAGTCACGTATTCTGGAGCCCTCTCTGCTGCCGTGATCTTGGCTTATTACTACGCTTCGCAAAAGCACCGGTCGGTGGCAATAACCGAAAGCTTCAAGGTGACGCTGACGATGAGTACGAATCTACGGCTCCGATTCCCGACTCCAGTGCCCGAAGATGTCGTCGGTAGCTACGCGTCGCTGGTGCCTTTGGACAGTGCCAAAAGCCCCGGAACTGTGTTTAAGACAGCCAAATTCTGGGATGTCGCTCGTTCCTGCAAGCAGGACATTACGAACGGACTAAAATCTCCTGCTGCGGCCTTCACAGACATCTTCATGGACCAGAACTTCAACTCGGCGTCAGTATCCACTGCCTTCTCCAAGCACGTGATCAAGAATTCGTGCAGTGGGGACGTCAACATCTCCAACATCGGACGATACCCGTACCCAACTGCTCATACGCTTGGCGATGCTGGGGAACTCTCTATTGAGAATTTGTTCCTCTACGAATCGGTGCCGTTCTTCTCCATGGGGACGTTGATGTACGTGTCGACTGTCAAGAGCTTCAACTACTCGATGCTACACAAGTTCGAGGACGATGATGCCAAGCATTTGTTTAAGGCTTACGTGGCTTTCGGTGAACACATTGGTGAGGTTGTCCAAAACGCCACTATGGCTGATGTGTTGAAACAAGTTGAATCAACTCTGGAGTAAGTAGAACCTTCGTCCAAACCGAAGAGTGTGGCTACAATTGCTGCGTGAACGGCAAGCACAAGTTCTCAAGTACACGAGTTGGCTGTTTTTACCGCCCTGCTTAGAATTGGTATTCAACCTGATGCTTCTACATGTACATGACACTTCAATTTGATACGATTGCATCGTGTATGAAGAAATATAAGCACTAGGTTTCACAATCCCTATTGCAATATTACAATATACATTACAATAGCTCAATACCAAACAATATTTGCAACAGACAAACATTTAATATATTGTTACAATTTGAAAAAAAGGAAATGAAATTTCAATATATTGTTGAACAACAATACTCTGACTCCAGATTCTCGCCGCCTTCAATGAACCGCCCCGATCTGCCAACGCAGCACCACTCGAGCGGCTTCTGGTCCGCGCCCAAGTCCGTTCCTCGCCTCGCTGTGCTGCTGCTCAATGCCACGTTCGACTCGTGGCAAGTGGTCGAGGACGGCGTGGGGTTAACCGGCGCTGAGCTCTTCTGGAACATGTGGAGCAGTGCGAGTCTCACTGTTTGCGCTGATGGAGGCGCCAACCGCCTGTACGACCGCAGTGTGACGCTTCAAGTGCAGGACCGAGTGGCTCCGACGTTCATCAAGGGCGACTTGGACTCGCTTCGGCCCGACGTTCGCGCGTTCTTCACAGCCAAAGGAACGAAAGTGCTACACGATCCGGACCAGTTCTCGAACGACCTGGACAAGTGTCTGCAGCTCATCCACCAGGAACAGGAGCAAGAGAGCGGCGAGAAGTTCTCCGTCCTGATCTTCGGAGCCATGGGAGGTCGATTCGACCAGGAGATGCAGAACGTCAACGCGCTGTTTCGGTGGAAGAGCAAGTTCCAGCAGTTGGTGCTGCTCTCGGACGAGACGACGGTGCGACTGCTGGAGCCCCAAGTCCGACACGTCATCTCGCCCAACTTCCACTTTGAAACGCGCACGTGTGGCTTGATCCCCATCACTGGGACGTGTAAGGGGGCGACGACGTCCGGACTGAAGTGGAACTTGAGTCCTGGCATGGAGACGGGCTTCGGTGGACTGATCAGCAGCTCCAACCACGTGGACGACGCCTGTGAGCAGGTGGAAGTGGTGACGCCACACCCGCTGATCTGGACCACAGAGCTCAAGAAGTAAAGAACAATTCCGAGAGGTTCTCGACGTACTTCCAAGTTTGATCATCCTAGAGCAAGTCTACAAACAAAAGCTAATCCTTGATAAGGCCCTTATGGGTCATCTCTGCTACGAACCCTTCGTCTGCTGAAAGGCAGCCATGACCAATGTTAATCTACAGCTTTGAGTTGTTGCAGTACTTGGGCCAACGTCTGGTCTGCTTTGACGTTCCCAATATTCTCGCATACCTTTACGAACGCGGTGAAAAGAGTTTTGGCTGCTTCATCTCGGCACTTGTGCCCCATGGAATAGCAGAAAGAGTCCACCGACGCCACCCAGAGAACTGCCGAAGGTCCCAAGTGAGGAATCGGATTGTAAACGTGAAGACTTTCCACTCGCAGCACGTCCGTGTCGTCATTACCACCCAGTGAATGCTCCTTTGCGAACGGATAGCGCCCGATGTTGGACAGATTCGCGTCCGACGTTTGCGACTGTCGGATATTGAGAGCTTTCGCGAACGATGGCTGGATCTTGGCGTTAATCCGTTGGTCGAGGATAATGGGAACTGCAGCGAGTAGCATCGTTTGATGGACTTTTGAGTCGATTTCACTCTTTGCTCGGCGCGCGAGGTCCCAGAATTTGGTAGTTTCTAGATCGACCCCTTGAGCGAGACATCCGAGATCAGCAAAGGCCACGTAAGTGCCGACGAGGTCTTCTTCGACGGGTTGGGGCACACGTCGACGCATGTTGTAGTCCAAGTCAGTCGCTAACTTGAACGGCTTTGTCGAGTCGAAGCCTGGGAGGCCTCTAGCTGCGTGGTAGAACGCGAGGAAGGTAGAACAAACTACTGCACCACCGAAAGTGACGTGTTCGTCTTTACACCTTGCAAGAGTCTGAGCCATTGCTTGAGGATCTCCTTGCGCGAAGGAAGCAGACGTTGGATTCGATACTGGAGGGACGACGAAGTCGTGTTGGTCGGCTCGAGCAGGTAGAACGGGATGGAACTTTTTCATTTCACTACGGTAGATCGCTTTCCCCAGTAGAGAGATGACAGTCTTCATCAGACCTTTGGAGAACGGCTTCTTGGACAACCACATATCGTAGAACGAAGGACGTAACGAGAGCTCATGGGGTTCACGGGCTTCCTGTCGAGCAAGGGAGACTACTTGCTCCAGGACGCAGTTCAACACTACCATACCGGAAAACCCGTCGGACATGTAGTGGTCCGAGAAGAGCATAAGCCGAGCTCGCTCCTCCTTCTCGTCCACCCACACCGTTAGGAAGAACGGCAGTTGGTTGTACCGGTCGAATCCGACGTTGCATTCGTCCTCCGCGTACTGTTGCCAGTTCTCGAACGCGTCCTGAGTAGTACGTTGAACCCTGAGTAGATTCTTGCTGCTGATGTCGTCGAGAGACAACGGGTCTTGGATTTCGGCCGTGAAGTCTTGATCTTTGACTTGTAGCGCTCGCATGCGCGGGTGCGTGTTAAACGCTCGTAAAAGAGCGACTGGTAGGGAGCGAAGCAATGGGGTTGAGCTCCCAGTTACCAGCATGGAGTGCACGATCTTCATGGAGACGCCATCGACCAGAGTGACCAAACGCTCGAAGCCGCGAAGCTTAACCCGTTGTCGGTCGGTCATTGCTGGCTTATGGCGTGGAAAAAATGTTCTAGAGTGAGAACAAACACGTAACGTCTGGCAATCGACATACGTAGTACAGTACGTAGTACGTAGTATGTTCCTTTTTCATGTTGTCCAAGCACGAGCGCCACTTCGTTGATTACTTTACACGGGGATAACGCGTTTTCATGGCATTGTGCCGCCAACGCGCTCGGTTTCTCATGGCTGAGGGAGATCCCATCGCTAACGAACAAGCCTGCCGATCTGAGTTCGAATCCTGGAGACGAACACACTTGGTAGAGTACCAGACAAGAGGATGAAGGTGGGGGATGTGTACGCTCTCATTGTTTTAACTGCACTACAAGTATTCTCTACTCCACCTCAATACATTCAATCGGTCCACGCTTTTCCTCTAAACCTTTTCAGGCTCGGGCCCACGCAGATTTGGCACTTGATCATCATCGTGAGGCGATGGAGGGATCACGTGTTCCTTCCGAGGTCTGGGCTCAGCGAGTTGAATCTGTCCTTGAAGAGCAGGATCATTGACACTGCGCAGGTGTCGGTCGTATTCGGACGTGTAGTCGTCGTAGGTCGTCACCTCTGTGACGGGATTCTCAGTGCTGTCCTCGTCCAGTTCGTTCAGAAGAGTAGAAGGGATCAAAGGTTCGTCGAGACTATCAGCGTCCACGTCGACTGTAGTCTCAGGTTGGAACTCTTTGACGATGGGGGTCGGAGTCGTGTCGACTGCGGTCTCCGTTGGTCCAGGGAACAGGCCAGCGTCATCGAAGTTTGGCTCTGGGCCGCGTAGTAGCTTCGACACGTCTCCAGCTTCAGTTGCAACCAATAGGACGGCAGAGTAAAGGAGGTTGTGCAGGAGCTTCATGGCACTCTGCACTTGGTGGCTTCGTTCTTGGCTTTTTCAGTAATGGTAAGCATGGAGGTGCCTAACTCGACGAACCGCCAACGGAATTATATTCCGTCGGGGTCGTCGTCGGTTCTTGTCGGAGGCAATTTTCTCCTACAATGAATTTGGTTTACAGAAGCTACAGTTTTTGTTCTTACGATACGGATTCTTGACAGTTTTTGGTACCAAACTGAAAGACTTCAGGATAACTAGCACTTGATCCACTACATTACACGTGTACACAGATATTATTCCATTGATGGGGCTCACTCGAAGCCTTGAACCAGGTCGGTCACCACCGCACAAGCGAAGTTCACCTCACGTTGGTCCCAGTCGGTGATTGCTTCTACTTCTTAAGGTCGAATCGACCTCCCATGGCTCCGAAGAGCAGGACGGAGAACTTCTCGCCGCTCTGTTGCTCCTGTTCCTGGTGGATGAGCTGCACTCCGGATCGTGTAGGTGTAATCGAACTTAAACGGAAATTGAAGCCATTTCGCGATGTTGAATCGACATCAACGCTACGTAACTTTCATTTAACGTTACATCAACAACTTAACCTTCACATTATTTCCCGACATGACGTGCAAACACTACACTGTCGCAGCCAAAGTCGCTGCGGCCGTCGACTCAGGGTCGACAGTTGTCGGAGCTGGTGTCGGTGTCGGACTCGTCGAAGGCGCATGTGTGCGTGCCGGCTTTTTCGTCGACTTCGGAGTGGCTGGAGTTTTTGTCGTTGTTGCAGGTTTTGGCTTGGCTGTCGTCTTCGGTGTCTTGGCAGTCGCAGCCTTCTGCTCCGTTGGGGCTCTCAGACGTCGGTCGTAGCTCAACAGACCAAAGTCGTTGATGTTCTCACTGTCGTCGTCGCTTACGTCGTTGTCGAGAGCGTCATCAGTGTCGACCTCAACAGCAAGGCCGACTTCAACCGCTTTGAGCTCTAGAGCAAGAGCAGGCAGTACGTCGTCCACGGACTCGTCGCTTTCGCCCCCGGGACCACGGAGGGACTTGGGAATTGCTTCATCGCTTCTCAATCGTAATGAACTCGAGCCAATAGCTGTGGCTGTGGCTGTGGCCATGAGTGCTGTTACACAGAGGAGGACGTGGCGGATGAGCTTCATGATTTCTGCTTAACGAACGGACCGACCGCTTTCGAGTTTGGGTGCGATTTCAATTGTGGGAGAACAGAATCCTATCGGAACTGGAAGATACAGGGGACCCTCCTGCACTGGTGCCTGACTAAACTTTACTCTGCCGATTGCCTTCCATCTCTTGTCTGACAAGATCATAGTAGCGGATAAGGAATCATACGATCTCGTCCTCATTTAGCTGAAGTGGACGAAGCCACTCACGGCCCCACTGGTTGGCCTCACGAACCACACGGTGATCTCCCCAGACTGCCGAATGAAAGTGACCGCAACATGCGACTGCGGGGACGAACCGACAGACCGGAAGGTCAAGAACTTCCAAGTGCCTAGACGGCTGCCTTTCAGCAAACGAAGTCCTCGTATATTTCTGATGCAACCACCTTTTACTCCTCGGGTGTTCCTATTCAAGTGTTTACTCGTCCAAACGAGCGAGAACCTCCGTGAGGTTTTCATTCTCCCCAATACTACCCAAGCTCTCGCATAGTAGCACGAACGCCGTGAACAAACGCTTCCCCACCTCATCCCCCACCTTGTGCGCCATGGAATACCCGAACGAATTCACCGACGAGAGGAAAAAAGTAGCGGACGGGGCGAGATGTGGCAGCGCCTTGAACACGTGCAGACTCTCGACCGACAAAACGTTGTGCGGAGTAGAATTCGCACTTTCGAGACGCCACGAACGGATCAAATCGCTCTCACTCTCCGACGGCATCAGCACTTGCCGAGTCTTCCGGTACGCCAGAAGCCCCCGTCGACTCTCCGTGTCAGAACTCACAGTCAACGCGTGATGCTTCTCGAAGGGAAACTGGATCAGTTCAGCCACTGCGGCATCAGCTGTGATGGAGTGAGCAACTCGAATTTTCTTCAAGAAGGACGGATCCATCTGAGCGTTGAGTTTCTGGTCGGCTGTGACGGTCGGTAGAGCCATCGCCATGGGGTTTTTGACGTTCGCTTCGATCTCCCGACTGGCACGACCAGCTAAATCCCAGAAGCTGCTTGTTAACATGTCGACCCCTTCGGAATTGAGCCAGTCGAGGTCGGTCGTGGCCGTGTACATGCCCACTTGGTCCTCTTCAGCAGGATGTTGCACTTGACGCCTCATGTTGCAGTCGACGTCCATGACGATCCGGAAGGGATTGAAGCGTCCACGTTGCTCGTTGCCACTGCGTACGCGGTAGAACGCGAGTAGAACGACGACAACGACGACTCCATTGAGACTCACACCTTCCTTCTTGCATTTAGCCAACGCATCACGCATGCACTTGGGCTCTCCATCAGCGAATAGAGCTCTGGTAGAGTTGGCTACTGGGGGAACTGCAAGGTCCTTCTGGTCTTCACGGGCTGGAACGAGTGGGGAGAACTTGTGTGCGTTACCTCGGAAGATACGACGTCCGAAGATGGCGTTGGTCCCTTTCAGCAACGGCTTAGCCCAGGTGATTCTACCCAACCACATGCGGTAGAGCGAAGGACGTAGTGGGAGTTCCTTCACTGTTGGTTTTTCGTTCTCCCTGGCGAGAGTCGACACTTGTTCGAGGATGCAGTTGAGCACTACCGCGCCTGAAAACCCGTCGGACATGTACTGGTCGGAGAAAAGCATGAACCGAGCCGTGTCCTTGCGTTTAGCCACCCACACACAGAGGTAGAACGGTAGTTGGTAGTGCCGATCGAAACCTTGAGCGCATTCGTTCTCCACGAACGTCTGCCAGCTTGTAGGACTGCCGTCCCCGTAGTCTGCAGGTGTCAACATCCGGATGTGCAGTAGATTCTCCAGTGTTGCCGTTGTAACGGGGGATTGGATCTCCGCCGTGTACAGTTGATCTTTGAGCTCAAGCGCTCGCATCCGAGGATGCAGGTTGAAGGTGTTCGCCACAGCCGTCGGTAGGAACTGGAGTAGTTTCGTCGTGTCTCCTCGTACTACCATCACGTGTGCGATCTTGGTTGACACAGCGTCGACTGCAGTGACCATCCGTTCGACACCTCGGAGAGATACTCGACTGCCGGCAGCAGTAGAATCGTTTTCGGTACTCATAGTCAAGTAGTTTCGGTCCTTAGGAAGGTGGATGAAAGTGCTCACTCGGAGGCAAATTGGATAATGAAATAGGGAACTGGAAGGAAAAGCCGTGAGAATTGATGGAAGGGATTTCCGGGTTGGACGTTCGTCTCTGGATGGTCAAAGACATCGAAATGGAAGGCAAAAGACTTTCCGCTAGATATTCGAGTGGCACAGCCTCTTCCAACATGATATCGTCTCTATGAAGGAGCTTCTTCGTTGCATTGGCTAGAAATGGTGTTGGTTTTGTACATGTACTCGATATCTCATGCCTTCCTTCCCTATTCATAGCACGAGTTGACAATTCATTTCTTGAAACTCACAGATGAGCTCATGGGCGGTGACCGACGAGACGCCCACGGATTCCGTCGTTTGGATGGCTGCAGAGCAGATCGGCAAGGCTCCGAGCCATGAACAGCTTCAGAAGATCTGCGACTACCTCGTCAAGTACGTTGCTGGTAGGGAGGGAAACTACCTCTACTAAGGCTAATCGTTCCGTAGTAAGCATTGGTTCCAGACTGCTGGGGATCTGAGAAGTGCAAGGCGAGAGACTACCGAATGGCAAGCGTACGTGTAGATCTCTTAAGGCTGAAATGAGTGCAATTCTCATGTTTTTTTTTCTTCTGGTAGTTTGGAGGTTCCTGGTCGGTTGAAACTTGCCATTCAACAAGTTCTGGACCAAACGCTTCACCACGAAGTAGTACCGAACTACGGTTACGAAGAATACTACGCTGCTGTGCGTCCAGGAAGTGACGCCACGACCACAGAGGCCGAGCAAGACTACTACTCCAATGGTTATACCTACACGTCCAGTGATACTACTCAACACTACGACCAGACAGACTACGCCCCACCTTCCTACGACGAGAGTTTGGCGACAAGTCACCAAGGAAACTACCACAGCTACAGCCATACAGAAGTGCTCAGCAGCTACGACAGTGGAGCGGCAGCTACCGCGTTACTAAGTTTACAAGGAAGCAGAGACGAACCTGAAGCTGTTGAAGCCCACGCAATCGAAGAAGACAGCGCCGTCGAAGGCGAATTGGCCCCAGATCAAACGTCGTACGCTGTCGAACTCGGAGAACCAGCGCAAGTTGACCCCAACGACACGACTGGAAGCTGGAGCTGCGGCCAATGCACGTACATGAACCCGATGACCGCCTCGTTCTGTGAAATGTGCATCGGCCACATTTCACTCTCCCCCGACGTGAAAACGACTGCGGGCACGAGCGTTTCTGCCTCGTTACTGGTTCCTGCGAAGTCGGTGGTTGACTTCGAGACGAATTCGCCCCTGGCAGCGTCTTTTCCAGATCAATCTCAAGTGTCCCGTGTGACCTGTTTGCTGCCTCCTGTGGGCTCGCTGTACCCTCCATCGGCCCCCGACTTTGACGAACCGGTAGATCCTTCTCCACTCCCGCTGCCACCGCCGTATCCAGGTACCAGCAGTTGCGGCAATGTGGACTTCTTGGCTCTTGCCTTCAGTGGTAGTAGCGCTCCTAAGACACAAGTTCCACCTACGTATACAGGCAAAAGCAGCCAAATGCGGCGAGAAGAAGCTGCCGACATCACTGAGTACACTTTTTAGGGAATCTACATGAGCATAAACACACGATCAAGCAAACAAATGCGCAAGTTCCAACACTTTTCCAGCATTTAGCAACCCAAATCCTTTGACTTACTTGGCGTAGGGGCACCAGACCTCGTTCATCTCGACGTACACCGACTTGAGCTGCGTCCACGATTCAATACCGGCCAGTCCATTCTCACGGCCGACGCCAGACTTCTTGTAGCCACCCCACGGGGTCTCCACAGGCGCGAGATTGTAGTTGTTGATCCACGTTGTACCCGCCTGGAGGTCGCCGATCATGCGGTGAGCGCGCGTGATGTCCTTCGTGAAGACGCCAGCCGAGAGCCCGAAGATCGTGTCGTTCGCACGAGCCAGCACCTCCTCCTCTGTGTCGAACGGGAGGATGCACATGACCATACCGAAGATCTCCTCACGAACAATAGTCATGTCATCCTTGCAGTCAACGAAGATGGCTGGGGTCAGGAAGAAGCCGTCCTTGGTGGTTTCCGACGGCATGATACGTTCTCCTCCGCCCTTGAGCAAACTGGCACCTTCCGCCACTCCCTTCTCGATGTAACTCTGCACCAGCTTCATGTGCTTCTCGTGGATCATTGGTCCAATGTCCGTCGAGGGGTCCAGCGGGTCTCCGATACGCAGCTTCAGTGTGCGCTCGTGCATACGCTGCACGAACTTGTCGAAGATCTTCCTCTGCACGAAAACCCTCGTGCCATTGGAGCACACCTGACCAGACGAGTACCAGTTGCCCATCATAGCTCCAGCCACCGCTTGCTCGACATCTGCGTCGTCAAAGACGATCAACGGGCTCTTGCCTCCCAGCTCCATAGTCACTTTCTTCAAGTCCTTGGCTGCTCCAGCGTAGACGTTCCTCCCAGTGCCTACAGATCCGGTAAACGACACTTTGGCGACATCCTGGTGCTCTACCAGCGCCTGTCCAGTCTCTCCAGCCCCTAAAACCACGTTGAAAACCCCCTCAGGAACGCCCGCTTCCAAGTACGCCTCGGCCAGCTTCAGAGCCGTAAGTGGCGTTTCTTCCGAAGGTTTAAACACCATGGAGTTCCCGAAAGCCAACGCTGGTGCTGACTTCCACGCTGCGCTCTGTAACGGGTAGTTCCAAGCGCCAATGCCCGCAGTAACCCCCAGAGCTTCTCTCTTAGTGTAGGCCCAGCTGCCTCCCGCGAGCTCCAAGTGCTGGCCGCCCACAGACGGACTGACGCCGCCGTAGTAGTTCAAACAGTCCGTGGCACTCAGCACATCGGTGACGGTCGTTTCCGCGATGGGACGGCCCGTGTCGATGGTTTCCAGCGTTGCGATCTCGTCTGTATTGGCTGTGAGGATGTCCGCGGCCTTGCGCAGGATGGAGCCGCGTTCCGCGGGGCTCAGACGCTTCCAATGTTGCTGGGCGGATCGAGCGGCTCCGACGGCTTCGTCCACCTGCGCTTTGTCTGCGGCGGTGAAGGAGGTCTCGGGCTTGCGGGTCGTCGCATTTAGCAGGGTGAAGCTCTGTGCGGAGGCCTTGGGCGCCACGTACTTGCCGTTGATGAAGGACTTGACCACACGCGCTGCCATGATGAGACTTGGGGTCGGATTATTTTTTTTAACTGTCTGTGGGGCTACCAATGGACGCGCAGCGAAATGATTCATTTTGGAATTCGTATGGGACTTTAGAGCAACTTAAACAAATGGTTATTAAGTTGCGGTATAGTTGCGTTATCGACAGTTTTGAAACAATGCAGGCGTCCCGAGTGACGGCTGCTACGTTGCGACGCTTGTCAGTCCCCCCACGGCAATGCAATCGAGTATCTGCGCGGTTGGTCGTGCTGCCGGATGTCGGACACAACTGTGGAACGTTGTTGCGTCGCTCGACGGCGTCTGGAAGCCGAGTTATTCCAGATTTCCCGATTGTGTCACGGCCGTTCAGTACTTTACTGGGCAGCGCTGCACCACGACGTCCGAAGTCCGTTGCTGCTTCCGAGTCCGTGATTAAATTGCCTCCTAAGTATGAATTGCAGCCAGACGACGTGCACTGCTTTGTGGGGCTTAATGGTAGCGGGAAGACCCAGTTCCTGGCGAAGTTGCAGGACCACGTCCAGGCGCAGCAAGCGAGGGGAGAACTGCCAGTGTCCTGCCGTCTGGCGAGTCTCAGTCTCGATGCTCATCGGGAATTCGTAGCGGAGAACGGCCACCGAGTGGTGGCCGACGTGCTCGGTGGGATTGGGTCGCCTACGGCCAGGGACCTCATTGTGAGACTCGGACTGTTCCCTGTGTGGGAGCAGCGAGTGCGCCACTTATCGACGGGAGAAATGAGGAAGCTGCTGCTTGCAGTTGCCCTGTTGGAGACTCCGAGAGCGTCGGTGCTGATTCTGGATCAACCGTTTGACGGGTTGGACGTCAAGGCGAGGAGGCAGCTGCAGTGGATGCTTGGGCAGTTGACGAGGGGCTTTACGAGGCTGTTGGTGGAGACCACAGGCGCCAAGCACGAGGCATTTGCCTACAAGACGCAAGTATTGCTCGTTGCCAACAGACTGGAGCAGGTTTTCCCAGAGATCTTCTCGCACACGGTGCTTTTGAAACAGGGTAAGGAGAACGAAGAAGGGCTCGAGGTCGTGGCTTGGTCTGAAGACAAGGAAGACGATGCTCGCAATAAGGCCATGATGCAGCGACTGCGCGAGTTCTACGCTGAGGAGCACGGAAAGCGTGCTAGAATGGAAGACACGGAACTTGTATCACTCGTCAAACAGCTCTTCAACTCCCAGGACGGAGAACAAGAAACTGGAGCGGATCTGCCTGCAGTCCAGTTGAATGGTGTATCCATCTCGTACGACCGCAAGAGGATTTTACTGGAAGGTGTTGATTTTGTCCGCCAAACTCACGAGCACTGGGTTTTACTGGGACCTAACGGTTCAGGCAAGAGCTCTCTCATGCGGGTGCTAATGCAGACGCCAGGACATGGTCTTACACAAGGTGAAGTCTACGTTGTCGGGGAGCAAGTGCGATCGCCTGGTTTGAACGCTACTACGCCCTCCAACCCGCGCCTTGAAGCTATTTCAACTGATCAACACATCCAGCTCTTGCACAAAAGTCTTCAGGCACAAGGAGCAGAGACGCAAACGGCTTTTAGCCTCATTGAGACCAATGCGGAGAGTCCAGAGGCTGCCAAACTTGCCATGAGCTTGCTTGAGCTACCAGATGCAGTGAAGACACGCCCTCTCTCAGAGCTTTCTCAGGGTGAGCAGAAGCTCGTGCTCATTGCTCGCGCGCTGGCAGCTCGGCCGAAGCTGTTGATTCTGGATGAGATAACGCACGGACTGGACCCGTTCAACCGTGCGCACGTGCTGCGAGTGATTGAGGCAATTGGTCAACACGCTGCGCAACGTACGCACATGGTGCTGATCACGCACCACGAGGATGAGATCACTCCGTGTTTCTCGAGTATCTTTGAGATCCAGGACAAGCAGCTTGTTGAGCGTCCACGTCTGCAACAAACACAAGAGCAAACCGCATAGATGAAAACGAAGCGTATCAGACATCGAAAATCGATTCAGACTATTCATTGAACGTGTGCTGTGAGGATATCGAGAGTTAGCTTGGAAAATAGGGAAATAAGGCGCAAACTACTCGGTAGACAGCTTACGAAGTGCCGTAGAGAAGAGCGGGTGCATCATAGGAGCCTTGGGGCGATCGTGAAGCCACACGTCGCAGCCGAACATAGTGTTGACGGCGGCGATGTTGAAGAGCTGCCAGGACAACTCCCAGTACCATTGCTGACAGAGCGCACAGGAAAAACAAAGGGTAGCGCAAATACGCGCTGCCACTTTGGCCTTGATCAAAGGACCTGTCCAGCGCGACCACGGTATCTTTGATTGGCCCACCTCGAGGCACTATAGCATCGTCATCACGCGCGCAAGTCGGTGCAGAGTGGCCATTATTGCACGTGCACTTCGCTCCGGGACCTTCGGGGCAAATTCCGTAGCCTGAGCAGAACGGGGTAATCGAGCCATCGGACATGTAAACTCCTGCTGACAGCCAACACGGGTCAATTGATGGGTTCTCAACGCTGGTGCTGAGAATCTTGGACGACCCGCAAGCCTTCACAGGGGTAGGCTTGCGAGGCTTAGGAAATTCGACAGCGTTAGTGTAGCTGCTGGGGTTCGCCAAGCATCCCTTGTCGTTGCCATCTGCAGCGCAATTGTAGGCAGGAAGTTCCCCAACTGCCACACAGAGATTACTGTCCAGCGTTTTGTAAAACCCAGCCACACTTGAGTCCATCCAAAGCGCCCGCCCTATGACAGCGTTGACCAAGTCGTTGACCTCCTCATCATAGCTGCCCTTGGTTTTCTTCACGTTGACATTTGCGCACTGCAGGTTATCGCTCTTCCATCCGACACACTTCTTCAACTGACGACGAATCGGCTCAACGCTTGTCAGAATGAACGACTTAATGGAATCGTCGCTCCACGTTGTCGATCGCAGTTGCGCCCAACGCTGCTGAACAAGCGAGGCGAACTTGTAATTGCACGCGATTCGCTTCCAGAACGTGTGGATCGTGTACATCCAAGTGGTCTTTAAACCAGCTTTCCCGTAGGCCAAATTGAAGTCCCAGACGGGGCCAGCGTTAATCGGCTGGTTACGGTCCTTGAAGAAGTATGTGCTGCGGCGATAGGCGTCGGAATTCTCTGACAGCTCCGAATGCAAGAAATAGTCGACGAAAGAGCCAATGTCGATGTGCTCTTCGAGTCCATCAGGGTCCGTCATGTTGTCGTAGAGATACTGGTACAGTCGAGGAAGTGGTCCAGTTTCGGGCGATATGAAGTAGTCGCGCATTGTCTGGGTTATGACTTTTGGTTCTGGAAACGTCAGTATCGGCCTCGCACCAGCACCAAAAAGCCCGGTCGCTTCATTTAGCAGAACGTTTGGCGAGTAATCGCCGTAGCCGAGTGGGTTGTTCTGCCACGCCCAACCTCCAGAGAGTTCTTCCTTCGTCTGGCAAGCACCGCTTAGCTGTGCCAGTCCGACACGGTTTGGAGTATAGGCAATTTTTTCTAAGGCCAGGTAGATACCACGATATCTTGGACTCCAATCTTCTGCATCCAACTGGTCCCGAACAAAGACAACAATGTGTCGGGTTCGGGGTGAATAGCGATCCGTGCCTCGGAACATCCAGTGAGCGAGGTGGTTCCGCATCAAGGTAGCATCAACAGTAGGGCCATTCAGCACAAAAGTCCGACCAGCAGGAAATCCGAGCAGCTCGTCATCTTCGTTCAGATTAACCGCTATCTGGTGCTTTGCGAAGTGGAGGCTGGATTGTCCGCGGTAGTGAGCGCTTCCTGGATAAACCGCGGTCCGGTTCCCATCGAGGCAGTTGCGTGTGCCATTCGGGTTGTCAATTACTTCGATGTTGGCTTCAACAGAGCCCCTCATGCAGTCAGGCGCGGGCAGGCGAGGCTGGTTACAGGTCTCCGTTGGCAACTTCACCTTTGTCGGTGACACGATCACGATCGGCAACTCAAAGCAAGCTACGGATCGCACAACAGTTAGATTTCAGCCGCCAAAACGTCAGCACATTGCAGGCCTTACTGTTGTCGGACGCCAGTGCGATATGCCCGTACAGCCCGGTCAAGACCAACAGGAGCGTGCTTACAACTGCAAACCCCATTCTCTTGCTCGTCGCCTTCCGGTGCCGAGATCTTCTTCCGCTGCTTCGATTTCGAGAATGCCAACTGTCGTACTCGTTTGGAATCTTTTACGTCCGACGACAAAAAGTGACGCAGCCTCTAAACGTCGATGGGCTTGTCTATGGGATATGGCTGAATTACCGGTAGTTTCATATTCCATTCTGCGAAACGCACCACCGCATCCATCACAACAGCTCGGCTATTGGCAGTGCCAAGGGTATTATACAACACGGCTAACCCCAAGAGACGTCTGTCTATCTGATCTCACCGGTCAAATTCACCTGCCTTCACTGGCCCGATAAGTTCATCATGACAACCATGGCGCGGGCCGATGCTGCGATCGAGTCGTTTCGCACACCGTTGTCGCGACTGGCGTGGGTAAGGTTGCTTAGAAAATACAAAACTCCGAGAAACGATTGCACATAATCATCGCCGCCCAACTCGTTGCGTAGATCCACGTAGCGCGAAAGCAGCCCCAGTAGAGCAAATGAATCTTGGATGAGATCCGCACGAAATCGGTCGTTCAACAGCTCCCGCGAAACGCAGTTTTCTCCACCAGTACTTGTTGTCCGCACATCAAACGTCTCCTGATGCAGCAGCTGGGCCAAATAATAAATAACTGACCGATACCCATCTGAGTCACTGGGGGGACCATGCGTGCTTTCGAGCACGAAGCGGATTCCCTCAGATGGGAATGACGTGGCGATGGATAGCAACACCTTTACAATCTGGTGTTGAAGTGCCCGCAGTTGCTTCGCCTCTTCTGTAGAGAGACCCCCCTTGTGTACCAGCATCTTTGCGCAGCGGTTAAATAGCAATGACTTTTTGGACTCCATCTCCACTGCAGCAAACACCTCTGGCACGCGTAGAAGCTGGGAAAGTAGCCGAAGTGCTTGCGCCTTAATGGCTGGAACTCCCTTTGGTGCCAACAAAATAGCTGGGATCACGTTGCTTGCCAGCAAGGGTTTGAAGTCGGCACTTTTCACGGGCCTATGCGTAAGTCCGAGGTCGACCCAGAACGACAGCACGCGTAGACCATCCTTCACAACGGCGGGCTCCTTGAAATTATTCTTTATAACGCGACAGAGAGCACCCATAAGCTTGAAGCGAAGATGGCGTTGCTCTGAGGCGGCTTCTATTGCTGAAAGCTGCTGTAGATCGCTTTGTACCCCTGAGTCATAATCTGAACAAGCCGACAAGTAGTCATCCAACGAGGTGAAGCGCAACCCCGGCAACGTTATTCGCGGGTGCGCCATATTATCCGAGTTCCTTTGGAGATCCGTAGTCTGAGACGAAGACTCTTCAGAAGGTGAAGAAACCAATAGGAAGCGCTGGAAATGGGCGCTATGATGCGCTACCGAGTACATGACACGCAACACACTGCAACTCACGGCCCACTCCAGATCTGTCGGCGCCGCCAGATACTCGACCAGAACTGGCGCAAGCGCAACAGCAGAAACATCACCTGCCAACATTTTCCCCAACGTATCATATAATTCTCGTGCCCGTTCCGTCGCCAGTGCATTCTGCCCAGCATTCGTCTCCCTCGCAACACTGAGTAGCGAAGCATGCGCTTGAGCCGACGCCCTCCCTGCGAGCTGTGAAAATACACTTTGCGAGAACGGAATTCCACTTCCTGACTGCGGCATCGAGTCACTCGTTGAGTTGCTGGAAGATCCTAGAAATTGTGACGGCGTCGAGCTACGACACACTTGTGGTGGTTGAGTCCGGTCGGCATCCGGATTCGGCATCGCATTGTCCTCCGGATCGACAGCCAGTGTGCCGTTTAACAGCGCCAACAAATCTCTGGAGGTCCCTGTCAATAAATAAGACACAAGTTTGGCGTTTTCCTCCTTCAAGTCTCCACTGTTCTCCTGTTGAATCTTCATCTCCGTTTGAACGGCAGTCTCCACCACCGGAATGACCGGAGGTCTCACGACCTGTGACTGCTGGGACTGAGATAACTGTGACATCAGTATGGACTGACTAGCAGCAGCCTTACGGCGCTTGGTGGCCAGGAGTCTGCGCTCGGCGTCGCGCCGCTTGCCTTCAATCACACTCTTCACCTGCAACTCCTCCACCTCCTTGATGGCGCGCAGCTTGACACGCTCGGCATTTATCAGCTTTTGCGACATAAGCGCCAATTTGGACTCGATCGCTGAGAGCTGCTTCTTCATCTCGCGCTCCTTTTTGTCACTCTCGTACTTGGTCTCCGCCTCGAACATCGCCATGCTCGAGCGCAGGTCGAAGTTGTCCTCCTCTGCCTCCTGCAGCTTGGACTTCAGGATGCTCAGCATGCCATCCGCCTCTCCCTTCTCGTGCTGCAGGCGCTGTAGCGTCTCCTGCAGCTGCGTGCGGTCGTCTATGGGAGCACCATACATGCTGATTGACTGCGTGCGTCAATGCGCAACCAGAGTGATTGTTTTGCTTTAAACGTTGTAAGCCATACTGAAATATATAGCTCTTCTGATGAAATCTGATTCATGTACTCAGATTTCCTCAGAACCAATCGCACCATAATTTATCTCGACGATGGAGCTGAACAAGTCGATGGAGATGAAAGCGGATGCCGCTGTGACGGAGGAGATCGTGGCGCCTGGTGTGGACACTGCGACTACTGACCGTCCGCTGTTCGACGAATTCTACGATGACTGGGGCGCATTTGATGCTGCTATCGCGCGCGCTACGGCAGCGTACCACCCCATCCGCAAGCGCTCGTCCCTCACCTTCGAAGTCTACAACCGCACGGTGTCCAAAGGCAAACATGACCGCAAGAACATCGCCGAGTTCCTGTCCAAGACGTTTAAATGCACGCACGGCATTAAGTTCCGCTCACGTGGCAGTGGCAAGAGGATGCGCCACAAGCTGCGTGACATCGGATGCCCCTTCCACATCTACGCCTCAGCAGTGGAGTACGGCCCCACATACCGTGTCAAGGTGCGGACACATGACAAGCATAACCACCCCATTGGTCCAGACTCCATGAAGATGATGAGTGGTGCGCTGCACGAATCGGACTACGAGTTGACGACCCACGACGTGGACAATGACGTAGCGCCCACAGACCAGCAGGATTCGACTGCGAATGCTCATGTGAATCAAATGGAGCACGATCTGTCGTCCGATAATGCCGCGGAGGCGGCTCAAGCTGCCTATGAGAGGCAGATGAGAGAACAATTGGCGGAAGCAGAGGCTCAAGCACACGCTGCTCATGCCCAAGCTCAAGCTGAAGCTCAGGCACAAGCTGAGGCTCAATCGCAAGCATATCAGTATGTACAGACACAAGCACTGCTGAAGGCTCAGGCGGAAGTACTACAATCACAGCACAGCCACTCTCAAGCACAGGCTCAAGCGGTTGATGCTGCGGACATTTTGAGCGCGGAAAGTCACGAAACCGAACTTTTGGATGGAGCAATTGACAGCACAATGGGAGACGATGTTTTCCAGGGGTCTCCTGCTACTCAGGCGACTACTACTGATGTTGCAGCTGCTTCTAACAACCATATTCAGCCCACCACCTCTAATGGTGTTCAATCACCAGCTAAGTTTGAGGAGACGATGACTCTCGAATCGCTTCGCAAGCGTATTGCAGACTTTGCTGATGAGCGTGACTGGAATCAGGTAAGGCTCGCTTCTGCTATTCTGGCACATTCTACCAGTACTGATTTATTCTGTTGCTTGCACCACCAGTTTCACACTCCTCGCAACTTGTTGCTCGCACTCAACGGCGAAGTGGGAGAGTTGTGCGAGATTTTCCAGTGGAAGGGCGAGGTCAAGAACACTGCAGGTTTGCACCAACCTCTGAGATCAACTTCAAGACGTGCTAGAATTTAACAATCGTTGTTGTGATGTGACCCCAGATTGGTCTGCGCGAGATAAGGAGCACCTGGGTGAAGAGATCAGTGATGTGCTGATCTACTTAGTGCGGCTTGCAGACAAGTGTGATGTCAATCTGCCTGCTGCTCTCAACGACAAGATTGCCAAGAATGCCAGGAAATATCCTGCCGACTTGGTACGCAGCTTGACTTGTCCCGTTGTCGACGTCTTATCTAACACGCTCAACTTTTGGCATTAATAGGTTCGAGGCTCGTCGAAGAAGTACAATGAGTACAAGCGGATGCGTATAACGGAGGAATCAACCTTGTAAAAGGGCATTTTGAAGCTATCGAGCGGCAGACTTCAGGATAATATGCTTGGTGTTCGATATGCAATTTATCGGTTAATGCGAAAAAGATACTCTGACGAGGAAGACCACGGGATGCATACGGTAAAATGCAACGAACTCGCCACCACAGAGGCGCGCAGTGCATTCAGCTATATTGCATTTGCATAGTGCTCCTTTCTAATCGATTACAGGCGAACAAACTACAGCCTTCGAGTCGAAAGTGGGCAGTCACGCTAGATATCAAGAAATGCGCGTCAGGAAGCTTGCAGCACTCGTCGTCGACCCTTGTGTCATCGGAGCTTGCTTCACCTGCCTGCATTGTGCCTGTCTAATCCTCCGGGGCGTCGCCGTCCACCATGCGGCTCTCGTTCTCGAGCTTCTCAATCATCTGCAGGAACTCCTTCTCTTCGTTCACGCTCACCACCTTCGGCTCCATCTTAACGGACATTGTGCCCTTCTTGGCGGTGATGTGCTCCCGAACAGCCTCGATGGCTTCCTGGAGCTTCTGGATACCCTTCTGCTTGTCCAATGTGCTCGTAGTCATGACGTACATGGGCGGCGCAATGAGCTTAACCTTCACTGGAACGTCCTCCGTGCCAACGTTCTGAGCAGCCTGCAGGGCCGAGCGGATAGCCTCAATGCCCTCGTACGTGAAACACGTAACCTCAATGTCCGCACGGATCTTGATAGGCTGCGGGGTTAGCCGACGACGAATCTGTGCCTTGAGCGCCGTGAGGATCTCTGGCGTGATGTCCAGGCCTTCGAAAACCGCATCGTCCGTAATGCCCATCTTGAAGACGTCGTAGCAGTGCACGTACTCGATCTTCTTCTCGTCCTCGTTGGTGGTCTCGATCTTGAACTTCTTGTAAAGCGGCCAGGCCACCTTCGAGTACAGGTCCTCAATCTCCAGGTGGTTCTCCTGGGCCACCTGACGCAACACACCATGCACGGTTTTGGCCTTGTTGTAGCGCTCCTCGCACTTGGCAATGTCTTCGGGGGACACTCGGCGCTTGGACAGATCGATGTAGCCCTTCTCCTTGTCCACACGCAGCACCATGACTACCTCATTCTTACCCACGCGGATGAGCTTGTTGATGGAACGGATACGGCGACGGGACAGCTCGGACAGAAGGATCATACCCTCGATGTTGTTGTACTCGAGGAGGGACACGTAGGCGCCCATTTCGGCGATGGAGCGCACGTTCACCATGACCAGCTCATCGATCTCAGGGAACTTCTGCTCGTAGAAACGGCACTGCAGGTGCAGGATCTCCTGAGCCTGCGTCGTCTCCTCGCCAGGAATCACCGTGGGGGTCGTCTCAGCCATCGTACTCGTCGGGGAGGATTCCTTAGTTAGAGGAGAAGCTGCCCTTGTGCCAGCCAGTGGTCTGAGCCGACCACAAGAACTTTTTGTTGTTATGTGCCATACACAATATCGGACTTTACCGAAGCGTTGAAGTCGGGACCATCACTCCTCCACTTACATGTAAGCTCTTCAACTTACATGTTAGTGGTGAAGCTTTGCAGACGAAAATAGGTGGAGGAAGACGGAGGCTATTATTTGCTGCCCTCGTACTCTGTAGATAAATTTAAGCCAGAAGCGCATGTTCATTCTAACTTCACCAGTCTCGATAGCACACGCTGAAGCTGACAGCTCCCTTGCGCCAAACCTGTCCAGCTAAAGGAGAACCATGCCGAGTCCAGCTATTCTAGAGAAGCAGAAGGTGGTGCCAATGATCTTTCGGAGACACGGAGACACTGCACCCAAGAACCGTGGTCACGCGTTGGGTAATGCCAAGTCCGCCTCATTCTACGTCCGGGAGCTGGAGCGCCAAGGCGACACGGGAGGCACGGCACTGCTGGATGCTTCGGTAGTAATGGCTACTCGTCCCTTCAACCCGAAGTTCATTGCCAACGACAAGAAAGTGCTTCGTTTTGAAGCGTATTTCCTTGAAGCTGTCCACGAGAGCAACCTCGAAAACTACCGAGTTCGCCGTTGCGAAGTTCTGTACTACCTCGAAGATGATACGTTGCAGATAACAGAGCCAAAGGTCGAGAACAGCGGCATTTTACAGGGTAACTTTGTCAAGCGACACCGCATCCCCATGCCAGAGAGTGATGATCGTGGTAACATGCAGTTTTTCACTGTACATCACCTGAACGTGGGTGAAGAGCTTACTTTTTACGGCCGAACGTTCCACCTCATCTCGGCGGACGAGTTTACTCGTAATTACCTTGTTTCACAGGGTGTCTACGTGCCACCAGACGAAGCCGTTCCCCGCGACCCATACACAGTGATACGTCAAGCGCACATGGCTCGTGAAACTGGTCAGGACCCGGACGCGCACTATGGCAAGAAGAAATACCCGATGAAAGACTTCATGGAGGCTTCGTTAGGCAAGTTTGCACGCCCCAGTGACAATTTACGCCGCTTCCTGGCACACGACCGCGAGGTGCTGCGATTCTTTGCTATTTGGGACGACACGGAGAAACTCTATGGTATCCGCCACCGCTACACGCTGCACTTCTTCCTGGCAGACAACACCATCGAAATTCTCGAGTCGTACGAGCGCAACTCGGGTTGCGATCCGTTCCCGAAGCTGCTTAATAGAGCAAAACTATCCAAGGACCCGGAACGTCAAGCGTGTGCTGCTGTATGTGAGGAGGGGGCTGACGGTGAAGATGTTACCCCGGTGGCGCAGCACAACTACTACTCATGGGAGGATTTGGCTATTGGTGAGTACTTGCAGATCTACAACCGGCGCATTCTCTTACTGGACGCAGATGAATCCACGAGAGCATGGTACCAAGAGCACAACATGCGGCTCGCTCCAGCCATCACAGTAAAGAAAGAGGTCTCCCCTCCTTCCGTGTTTACACCTCCAGTGCACGATGGTTTGGGCTCCGAGGAGGATTCGCTGCAGTCTTGTTACCATTTGCTACCGAAGGCACCGCTCAAGAGCATTGAATCACTGGATACGACGGAAGTTTTGCGCTTCCGAGCACGTTTCGAGACGGATCAACCTGAGGACGTGGGACGTCGTTTTGTCATTTCCGTCATCGTGTCCGATCAAAGTGTATCTATTATCGAGTTCATCCAGCGCAACTCGGGAATTGTGGGCGGCAAGTTCCTCGAGCGCACCCGCATCAAACGTACCCGAGCGGACGGATCTGTTGTGATGACCGACAGTCGTGCTTCATGGCTCGGTCTAGACGACTTTTACGTCGGAGCTCGAGTCCGGATGACAGGCCGTACGTTTGTGCTATTCGAGATGGACGAGTACAGCGCAAAGTACATGGAGGCTCGTCCAGCCAGGTTCGCACGGTCAGACAAGCTTGCTGTGCTACGAAAAGTGCGCGACCAAGTGGATAAACCAGCTTTACTCTCGCGCCTTAACCAGCTTCAGAAGCAGAAAAACCAGGCAGACGTCGAGGAACTGGCATCGTTTCTGAATGAATTCGTGGCAGATTTCGCGCAGCACGACGCCTTCACCATCGTCCGAAACTACGGCGACAAGTCAACTATGAAGATTGACTTGGAGGTGCTGCCACAGCTACTGACCTAATACGCCGCCAAGTAGGCGCAGGACATGCGAAACGTATAACGCAGAGCTCTTCATCATAACCTTACAATCAATGTGCATGCATAACCACTTGATATTGCCATTTGTTGTTACCATTGTCAATGTGCATATTGACCAAGATACTAAGCCTCAGCTTAGATCATGAATTCACATGGCGAAGATTTACGCCTTAGGCGCGTCAAGACGCACAATGACGCTGATCTCCACCATCATGAAGGGTAAACCAAGACCCGTGACGCCCCAGATCGTGCTCACGGGCGGACACTCGCCAAAGTACTTCTTGTGTGCAGCACTGAGTTTGTCGCCATTCTCTCGAAGATCCACGACCATGGAACCGGCGTGCACAATCTGACTGCGTGTGGCTCCGATGGCCGCTAGACACTTGTCCAGATTGACGAACGCAGCCTCGCATTGCTTCTCGAAGTCGCCCTCACCGACCGGATTTCCGTCAGCATCGTGGCCGAACTGACCAGAAATCCACGCAGTCTCTCCAGCAACGACCACCTGGCTGTAGTTGTGTGCGTCTTCCCACGGTAGACCGTGTGAGAACGTCTTGGGTGTTGCCGGCAGGTCCAGACGGACAGTGACCTTGATCTCCACCTGCATGTGCGGCTGTCCCAGCTCAGTGACGCCCCACACGGTGCTTGCTGGGCGATGCGAGCCGAAGAACTGCTTGTGTGCAGCGTTGAGCTTGTCGATGTTGTCGCGAATGTTGACCACCAGCACCTCCGTGTAGACGATCTGGTTGCGAAAAGTACCAATTTCAGCCAGACGCTTATCAATGTTCTTGAACGCTTGTTTGCACTGTGCGTCAAAGTCGTTGCCACCAGTGGGCTTGCCTTCCTCGTCGTAGTCGAATTGGCCGGACACCTCCGCTGTTGAGCCGCACACCACGATCTGACTGTAGCCGAACTCCTCTTCCCATCCTTTCATGATGGTTTTGTGCCCCTCGGGTAGGTCCAGACGAACGGTGAACTTGATCTCCACCAACATGTGCGGTTGACCCAGTCCCGTGACACCCCAAACAGTGCACGCAGGACGGTGTGAACCGAAGTACTGTTTTTGCTTGGCAGTCATAACCTCCATGTTCTTACTCAAATCGACCACTAACACTTCCGAGTGCACCACTTGGTTACGGGTAGCGCCAACTTCAGCCAGACACTTGTCCAGGTTCACGAACGCAGCGTCACACTGCGCGGAGAAGTTTCCTTCAGCCACGGGCTTCTCGCCTTCATGAGCGAATTGTCCGGAAAAATAAGCCGTTTTACCGACGCTCACAACCTGCACGTAGCCGTGAAGTTCTTCCCACGAAACGTTGTGCTTGTACGAAAAATAGTTGGAAAGCGAAGTCATGGTGTTGAAACTTGAAAGTGGCTTGGGTTTTGAGTGGTGAATCGAACAATGACCTCCTTCCACTTGCACGAGGCCCTGCACGATTCTTGATTGCATCATGATAATTGTGACGGAATTCCGATCTCGTCATGATCTGCCATGATGCAATCTGACTGTGATCTATCCATGACCATTTCCAACAATAATCCTTACTTCAACTGATTTTTACTATTTTTTTTAAAGTGTTTGAATAAAAATCCCGATACACCTCTGCAACCGAAAATACCGTATAACAAGCAAATTCAGTGTGTGGACCCCACTAAATACCATAATACCGTTTATACCGGTAGCTAATTGGCACCCCTCGATAGATCTCAAACGTAAATCCGACCATGGCAGCCGACGACGCCAAGAAGACCCCCACAGACGCGGCCACCAAGCCACCGACGCTCAAGAAACAGGCCAGCGTGGGTAACATCTCGGAGGAGATCGAGGATGACCTCAGCACGCTGCCCAACATGCAATTGTCGCAGCTGCACTTCCTTCTGCAGCACCAGCACTCTACGACCTCTAGTTTAACTCCCGAAGCCGCTGCTGCAGCCAAAACGCAAGTGATGGAGCTGATCCAGCAAAACGACATGGCTCCTTTCTACCGCCTTGTGTGCAACGAGTTCAACTGGCCTGTGGACGCAGCTCTGGAAGCTCAAATGAGTCAAAAGAACGAGACGGAGTTGACGGCTCTGGACGAGCGTCTGGCTGATGCTGAGCAGAATCTGGGAGATATTGAAGTGCTGGAGGCTCTCCTGGCCAAGGCTAGGATGTACTCTCGGATCGGAGACAAGGAAAAGGCTCTTGAAGCTTTCAAGGTGGCTGGGGAGAAGCCGCAGAGCATTAACCAGAAGATCCTGGTCGCTCTGCACATTATCCGCATTGGACTCTTCTTTTCGGACTTGGAGCTGGTCGAGACGTACATTAAGAAGGCCACAGCGTACGTGGAGATACATTTGTGCTATTATTTTATAAGAGGGTACTGATATTTGATTTTTGTAGACTGATTGATGAAGGAGGCGACTGGGACCGTCGCAACCGGTTGAAAGTGTACGAGGGATGCTACCTGCTGATGGCGCGCGACTTTAAGAAGGCGGCCAATCTGTTCCAGGAGTCAGTAGCCACGTTCACGGCCACTGAGCTCATGCCGTACAACACGATGGTGTTCTACTGCGTCATCACGTGCGTCCTTAGCGTGAGCCGAGTGGACTTGAAGAAGAAGATCGTTGACTCGCCCGAAATTCTCGCTGTCATCAACGAGATCCCGTGCCTTACGGACTTTTTGAACGGACTGTACGACTGCGACTACAAGAAATTCTTCACGGCCATGGTGGACATTCAGCCCTACATCCTGCGCGACAAGTACCTGTCGACCCACTCGCGTTTCTTGTACCGTGAGTTGCGTGTGCTAGCCTACGCCCAGTTCCTGGAGGCTTATCGCAGTGTCACCATTGGCTCCATGGCTGCTGCGTTCGGCGTTAGTGTTGAGTTTCTGGACACGGAACTTGCACGTTTCATCGCTGCTGGTCGGTTGAATGCGAAGATCGACAAGGTTGCTGGTGTGATCGAGACGAACCGCCCGGACGCCAAGAACGCGCAGTACCAAGACGCTATCAAGAAGGGCGACTTGCTGCTCAACCGCATCCAGAAACTTGCGCGAGTAATCAACGTCTAGGTAGCTGGACTCTTGAGATGCCATGCTATACGAGTGCGGACAGTTGTGCTGGTCGATGCTAAAGCGTTAACTACAGACAACGTCTTCAGAAAGCTGAGTTCTTGCAAGCATTTTTGCTCTTTGAATTATGTGTCAAGTAGAGATCTGAATTGGTCCTCTTAGCAGTAACATAAAGGCTGACACCACACGACGGGAGTGCGTGAACAGAAAGGCATTGTGGTGGTATTCAGGAAGGCCTGTTCGACTTGGCTTTCTACAGTAGTTGGCCCAAGTTCTGGTTCTCTGATGCCGCACTTCCAACTGTAGCTGGTGCTTTAGTTGGCCGGCGAGTAGTACGTGTACACCGCGCCAAACTGTTCCCTTGGCAGCCCTGTCGGCACACCCGTCTCGGCATCCACCAGCTCTCCGATGTGTTGCAGCTGAGTCAAACACTGGTCCTTCAAGTGATATGCCTGCTGGAACTTGACCGTGACCTTGACCTTGTGGCCCTTATTCAGGAACCTCTTCAACTGCTCCACCTTCATATTCAGATCGTTCGGCTAGGTATAGCAAAAATAAAAGCTCAGGTTACCAAAACATATAAGTAAAAAAAACTAAAATATAAAAACTTACAGCAATCTTCGCCCCAACAACCACCTCCTTGTCCGGCTTGGGCTTCTGCACCTGCGATGCCTTCTTATTGGCCTTCTTCATCTCGTACAGTCGCTTCTTAGCATCGAAAAGTCTGCAGACCGCTGGTAGTTTCCCTGCCGGCGACACCTGCACTAAATCCACGCCCTGGCTTTGCGCCAGCTGAATTGCCTGGCGAATGGGGACATCCATCTGCATTTTACCGCCGTCCTCCACGATATTAACCACACGCGCCGTGATGCGGTCGTTGGTGACGCCCCATTTGTCCACAGACGCGAAGCCACGCAGCAAGGAGTGATGGTCGCTTAATACCCGACGCCGCAGCGCCACACGAGCCGGACGCACAACAGAGGAGAGCATCTTCGCCAGGTTTGGTGAGACTTTAGAGACTGGTCCAAAATGTGCGGGTGATAATGGATGACGAATTAGCTGAATTTTAGATAAAACCGCTAATTCATAGGTGTGCTTTCAGCCAATCAGAAGGGACTGATCAATTGCAAGATGCACTTTGTACCGGAGGACGCAGAGTGCTCCAAGTATCGCGGCTACGTGCGCGTAGAGGGCGATGAGTTCGTTGTACGAGTGAGCAATGTGGCGCGCGATGCGCGTACAGGTCGGACTCTGCTGGATGCAGCTCAATTGGACGTGGAACGCGCTCTGGCTTCTCGATTAGAGCCGCATAGTGCGACACTCAAGCTTCGACTGGCTCAGGCGTCGTCTCTCGCTGGTTTCGCGGCGGAACTGGAAGAGCTTGTGGCCATTTGTTGCAGAACTCAGTTGGACAAGCAAATTGCACTGCCTGGAGCAAAGTATTACGAGAAATTGATGGCGGAACTGGATATTGTGGGCTGGAATCGACTACGGCAGCTTAGTGACGATTTAAGATCGCTGGAGCTTGAAACACAGGACACAGCAGGCCGGAATCATGTAGTTCTGGTACGACTGCCGTCGCAGTACGAAGAGGAAGGAGTTGCAATGAAGCCGGAGTGTCTGGTGGATGCTCCCGAAAACTTTGAGCTTCAGTGGCCCCCGGACAACAACCGGGCGGTGCTGGACGAGGTTTTGAAGCAGTTTGAGAGCTTTCTGGACAGGTTTCAGGCTTTTTGGGACGTTCTGGATGCGATAGATGCTGCTGCGTGTGTGTTGGAGCCTCATCATCCGACGAGAGCAACAGGGAGGAGACGGTTAGCGCTGGATCGACACGCGTCGGTGCAGTTTGAAGTGAACCCGATACACCCGATGGTGGTGTTGAGTGAGTTGAATTTCTTTGGCAGCCAAGCGAGCGTTGGAGTGCTACGCGAACGCTGGGATAACAACGCTTTAAGTAAGTGGGACGAAACGCAACAGCTACACAAGAACTTGGAGAAGGTGCTTGAAGTTGCTTTGCCGTCGCCGAAAACGACGAAGCCCGAGGAGTTTGCAGTCGAGTGTGGAATTTGCTACTCGTATCGGCTGGAAGAAGACGATAACGACGAGGAGAAGCAGGTTAGTGCTGGAGTAGCGCGTAAGGCAACAGAGGAAAGCTCGCGCATTCCAGATCGCCTGTGTGAGAATCCGAACTGTAACAGACCGTTCCACGCCAAGTGCCTGTTTGATTGGCTTCGTGCACTGCCCGCGTCGCGCCAATCCTTCTACACAATTTTCGGTGAGTGTCCTTACTGCAGGGAAGCTATCAGTGCCAAGTTTTATCCAGAAGTTTTGGGCCCATGAGTCCCAGACTGAGTGCCGCAAGTGTGCAGCTCTAACGAGAAGGAGGCTCTGTCCCACATCGTGTGCCGTATTACGACCAAGCATGTCGAGGAACGGCGGGGAATATAATTGTACAAGTATAACTACGCTTGGAGAGCCTATCGAGGCGGTGGCAATCGACCTCGGAACCTATGACGCTCAAGTTTTTCCACTGTAGGTCTTGCCAATATGAACCTCCGTGTTTCAACAGAGATAATCAACGCCTCACAGGTCATTAGTGCGTCCATTATCACGGCCGCGCTGGTGTGCAAGACGGACGAACATCCCGCGCGTTTCTCTCAGGGCCGTACCGGCTTCCTCCGCTTTTAGTCGACAACCTCATATAAGTTCTACCAATCACAGATCAGTATTGGAGGACCCGATTTGGTTCCACTTATAAGTTCCG